>CAJVQA010000870.1:0-29289 GCA_910591915.1 Cetraspora pellucida | reverse complement strand
CAAATTTCGTCGTAGGTGGGATTTGAACCTTAGACCTGCCACTTGGAGGATGACAACCCAACCACTATACTAGAATCACCATCCTCCAAAGATAAATTTTTAAAAAATATAGTATTTATAATTTTATATTATAAAAAAATCTTAAATTATAAATTATAAAATATTCTAAAAAAATTTGAGTATAGTTTTGTAACTTAGTAGTTAAACTTTTAAATATTTGTTGATAAAGTTTACAGTTTATAATAAGTTAGAAATAAATAGATTAATACAAAATTTTGTAAAAAAATTATATATATTATAAATTTAAAATAAAGATTTTTAGAATATAAATTTTATAGCTTAGTAGTTAAGTTTTTATATCCTTATAGCCAAGTTTAATAATTTTAGTTTAGTTAAAGCTATAATTTAAAAAAAATTAGTTTTTGTAATTCAAAAAAGACCAGTAATTAAACACAAAGTTCTGTAAATAAAGACCAAATTACTATATAACTAATATAAAAATTCTTATAATTAATTTTGCAAAGTATAAACATTATGTGTAATAGTAGTAATACAAAATTTTTATTATATAAATGTTGTATAAGTAAGTTTTTATAAAGATAGAAAAGTATTAATATGTCTATTGAATTACAGACTACTTAATTAAAAAATAATATTAAAAAATAATACAAACTAAAATAGTAAAAAAAGCAGTAAATACAAAAAAATTTTGTAACAATAGTTATTTCTAAATTAAAAGCACCTCTAATATTATTAAATATTTAAAAATAGAAAATATTTATATGAATAAAGAATGTAACTTATTCTGTATATTTAAAATAACTAACTAGTATATTTAGCAAATTTAGAATATAATTTATTATATATTTTAATTGTATAGTTTGGGTTCTATAACTTAGTATGTAAGCTTGCAAAATCTCTACAGGCATGCTCAATAGTTTAAGTTAAGCTAAAGGCAATTTTGTCTTTGTAACCTATTGGATCTATTAATTAGATATAAATCTCTATAGAAAAGTCCAAGTGCAAGTACAAATTTAGATAAAAAGGAATTTCTAAAAGAAGACCCAATTGTGAAATATAGACACTATATGTAACAAGTAGTTGTTACAGAAAATTATAGTTATAGAAAGATTGCACATATAAGTTCTTTAGATTAGGCAGCACTAAAATTCTTATACCTTCTAATATTTGCAATATTAACATCTTTGCATCCAACTTGTAAGGTATTTGCTTGGAAGAATAATTAACAAATTGTGTGAATAAGTTCTAATTGGAATCTAAGAAAGAGATTTGATTAAAAGAGTAGTCTAAAGTAGCTAAGACTAGAATAGTAAGAGAAGCAATAAATACAAATATGGCCTGTAGTAAAGAATTGGTTTAATCAAAAATTAGAAGCATCTTTGGCATAGCCAAATAGTCTAATTATAGAAGAAAAAATTTTAAAGGTTTGTATATAACTTTCTTGTGCAGTATAAAGGCACCAAATCAGATTCTGATCATGTTTATATGAAAGTTTATAATAAATAAAACTGGAATTAACTAACTAATGTAAGATAAGATCTGCAAGATACTATAGTATCACTAAGGTTAGTATAACTTTCTAGACATAACTAGAATTGTTCTGCAAGTACTATTGAATAAGCTAAAAGTTTGCAATATATAGTAGTATAATATCACTAGGATTAGAAAAACTTCCTAGATATAACTAGTATTGTTTTGTTAGTAAATGCAATAAGTCTCAGTCTTTATTATGGAAAAGGGCATTTTGTTGTAGATTAAATGCAGTACTGAGTTATTATATAATGCTAAGACCTAAGGCATTTGCAAAACAATAATAGCAAATCTGACTTGAGATATGAATTGGTCAAAAAGACCAAAAATAATAGCAAATTTGGCTTGAGATACAGGTTTATTGTAGATTCTGAACTATTATCAGAACACCTTAGAGAAATCAATATAGACATATCAAAGATAGAAGATTATAAGGATCAGACATACCTGAGTAGGACCAATTTGGGAATAGTATAGTAACAAAAAGATAAGAAATGTGAGAAACAAAGTATTATTAGATATAGTTAGATTAGAAGGCAGAAAAAATAAGCCCAGCTAAAACATGTAAGTAGAACATATGAATACAATTACAAAAGACAGTATCTCTGGCATTTAAAATATCATATTAAGTTCAGTAGATATTTCTGTTTGTATAGCAGTTTACAGTATCTTCTAATTGCAAGTGGTTGCCTAAATAACTACATAAAGGTATGCAACAAACATGCACTTAGTTGCTATATAGGTAACTGAATAAAGTCAGTGGTGCAAAATTAGCTAGCAAATATAGTAATAATATAATTGATTCTAAACATATAACTGTAAATTTGTACTATATCAAATTAAAGTTTAATAAACAAATTAGCAATGTTACTAAAGTTAAATATATATATATATTATAATTACTAACATTAATTTGTCTTTAAGTATTCTTTTTTATAATTAAACAAACCTATTGTTATTTCAGAAATTAGTAAGTCTTTTGCTAAACTAAGCTAACTCTTATATAACCTATGATAGCTAAGTTACAACAAATGTATTAGATTTAGTGAGTAGATTATTATTTATAGATAAGTATTAGTCTCTTCTCTTAAGTCTTTTTTCAATCTATTCTTTTCTATAGTCTCAACTAGGATTTCACTATATCAAATTAGAGTTGAAACTCTTTTATTCTTTGTTACTGTTTATTGGGCATTTAACTAGACAAGCAATTAATTACAGGTTTAGTTTATTGTTGAGGTAAATAGATATTATTAATAATAATATTTATAATAGTAACTAGTTTTTATAAAACAACACTTATATTTATACTATAGGTTGAATAGTTAGTTTATATTTTGTAATTGTTTTGTAATTGTAATTACTGGCCTTTTGGCCTAAGCAAATTGCCCTTTATTTATAATTAATGGCTTTGTCTATTTATATTAGAGATTTATCTAATATATCAAATATGTCTAATATATTACATTTTTATTACATCTGTTTAATATATTATATTTATACGTATAATATAACTAATATATTAAATATATTAGATATATTTAATATATCTAATATTTGGAATCTATATTACATATTATTAGTTACATTTTTAGATCTTATACTATGTTATATTTTGAATAATCAAAGATTAACTTTTTCTAATTATTAGCTATTAAATATTTTTATTAATTTCAATTTAAGTATTTTAAACTTATTTGGTATAGTATTTATATAAATATGTTTTATTTGTTTTATTATAAACTTTTATATAAATATAACCAAAGTTTCAAATATTTAACTTATTAAAAATAATACTAAAACCAAAAAATTTCAAACTAGCAGCAGTAACAAAAATCGAGTTTAAGATATATTATTACTAGTATCTGTATAACAATATTATAATTTCTCTGTAATTTTTTTTTATTATTTCCAAGTTTTTTTTAATAATATACTAATTACTATACCTAATTTAATTCTATTTAGTTTATCAGTTTATTAAATATAATTAGAATTAATTTAGTAAATGTAATATAGATAAATAAGTATTATAATTTATTTGCTTAGTTTTATAGTACAAATTTGCTTATTAATAATGTAATTAACATATGTATTAATGATCAACTTTAATTCATAATAATTTATTTTTATTTTTTATTATCTTTATTTATTATTAATTATATTAGAATCTTATTAATAGATTAGTAAGTCTTATGATAAACTAAGCTTTTATTTTTAATATACTTTTATTTTTAAATTTATATACTTTTAAAAATTATTTAAATTTAACAAGATTTTTTTAATAAAATTTAAGTATTTTTATTAGTATAATTATAAACAAAATTGGTTTAAATAATAAAATTTTTATAATCTGAATTAAAAAATTAGTAAAAATAGCAAGTTTTTAACTTAAAATATATATAAAAAATTCTTTAAGCATACAAAAATAAGAGCTTAAAAGAAGTAATTAACTTAGTAAAGCAATTTAAAAGTTGTTAGATTATAAAATATAGAAAAATATATAAGTTACTTAATATATTAGATATAAAGCAGAGTGTAGTGATCTAGTAAGTAGATAGGTTGTTGACTCTCAAATAGCAGGTCTAAGGTTCAATTCCTACAGATAACAAATTTTGAAAATTATATTTTTGTTACAGTAACTGTCTCTTGCTAATTAGTTAAGTTTTGGGCATTTGTAATCTTAGGTACACCAAGTTGGGTCCTATCTGACATTAGAAGCTCAGGACATTTATGCAAAGTGTAATATTACACATATATAAAGGAATGTGAAAACTGGTGTCATATAAGACTTTAGTGCAAATTTATAATAAGACCACTGGGCATAAAAGACTGACAAACTAAGAAGACAGAAACCTACTTGGTAATCCTGAATAAAGAGATAGTACAAACTTTTAATAATACTATTAGACTGATAGAAGCTCATAAAACATCTTCATAAGAACTGTTAAATAAACCAGATGGCAAAATGTATAGAAGAAAACATGATCAACTAGGTTGTCAGAATTGCCAAAAGAAAAGGATACAAAAGTATATTATACTGGCTATCTAAATTGGAAGTCTAAAAAGTCAGTTGGTTTCAAGTTGCAGCTAATAGGAAATGTTGAAGAAAAAGTCAAAAAAATAGGTACCAGAGTTTGTGTAACTTTACAAAAATAATAGTAGTTTAATAGATATTCTAACTGTAAGTGTTGATCTTGGCTATAGCATCAAACCAGGTTAGTGTTAAAAGAGAATATGGCTCACTCTGATAGGTTTATCTTAAGAATAAAAATAGTCTAAGGATTAGAGTACTATGATCAAAAGCAAATAGATCTGGATTTGTAATTTGGTGAAATTAATACTAGAGTCAGATTAGAAGGTTTAAATAGAACATCTAAGCAGGAGTGTTAAGTACAGCAACTGATAAGAAATTTATGCAAACTTTTTAAATAGGTAATATAGAAAAGTTATACATATAGCCAATTGTACACTCATCTAATAGTTCAATATAGATACATCTATATAAAACATGTATATGATATAAGTATTAATAAAAAGCTAGGACCAAAGAGGTCATCTTAATACTGAAAAAAAAATTTAGATATAAAGCAAAATTTAGATTAAATATAAGTAAAAACACAATATAATAATTTTGGTAAGTTTAAATTATAGATAAATATTTAAGTTCTATATTCTAAATATAATATATAAAGTAATAAATAATATATAATCTTAAAAAAGAGGTGTAGTAATTTAGTGAAGTAAATAAGTTATTAATTTTTCAAGTGGTAGGTTAGGTGTTCAAAACCTATTAATAGCAAAAATTTAGATAATCACTTATATAATATTTGTATTATAGTAATTGTTCTTAATAATTAGATTAAGATATTTGTAATTGCAGTTATATTAGTATAATTAGCAGATTATAGGATATTTGTGTAACTAATTATACAAAAAATGCAATCTAGCATCAGGTATTGCAAACTTTAAATAAGTTTTTACATTTGTGTAAATTTATAAAAATTGTAAAACAAAAAGTTTGTTTAGAAAGACCTAAACAGAAAAGTAATATAGTTTTTTGAAAATACTATTATAAAGGTTAATTTTATAAAATAGACATTAATATAAATGAGTCAAACAGGCAAAAATCTTTGAGTAAAAGATATCACCAACCAGACTACTAAAATTAGATTAGAGAAAAAAGATATTAAACTGACTTAATATACTAATAAACTGATCATAATTCTATTAGCCTATTTGATTAGAAATTTAAAGGCAATGCAGAAATATACTAAAGTATTTTAGATATACTATAAAATAGTACTAAAGATTAAGTGAACTGGTAAGAACATAGCAATTTAATAGTTAATTATAACTACAAGTATTGGTTCTATTATAATAATACCAAATCAGCAATAAAAATAAATATAGAAAACTTTAAGAGGTTTATCTTACAGATAAAATTGTCCTAAGTATAAGATAATAAACTGAGCATAATTTAATAATGTTAACACAGATTGCAGATTTAAAAAGTTTAAAATAAAACACCCATGCAAAGGTGTTAGATATAGCAATTAATAAAGAACTATTAGGCAGACTTCTTAAATAAGTAATATAGAAAACTTATATATATTGTCAATTGTATACTATTTTTGTAATAGTTTTTTATAGAATGTATTATTAAAAAGTGTTAATAAAAGTTAAAATAAACAAATTACTAAAAAAATATATATAATATAAAAAATTATACAAGCTAAAACAATATGTACTAATAAATACTTGAAAGTATAAACTTATCTTAATACAAAAAAAATTTTTAAAAAGTAACTTAATTAAAAGTAAAAATATTATGCATAATAATATTATTATAAAGGTTTTAGTTACAAGAAGTTTGTGCAAATAAGTTCTTAAAAAATACTATTAATTGTTTGGAGTATAACAGAGAATGCTCAATTTTTATGCAAAGTAATACAAAATTATATTTTTAATATGCCAAAAGTATTATTGATATATAAATAATAAAAATATTAAAAATTAACTTTGAAGTTTCTGTCTGTCTCCACTTGTATATTTGTGTAACACAACAAATCTCATGTGATTTTGCTCTAAACTTATAACAGTTTCTGTTTATTTAGTATTTATTTATCTTCAAATAAAGCAATATAATATTTTTACATCTAATTTATAAAGCATTTGCTTAAAAAAATAATTATAAATTATAAAAATAAGTTCTATTTTAAAATAAAAATACAAGAATTAATTGATAAATAGTTTTTAAAAGTAATCAAGACTAGAATAATAAAAATAATAAATATATAATAATTTTTGGCAAAAATTAATCTTATCTATATTAAATTACTTTTAATATTTATAAAAAAAACTATAAAAAATAAATAAATAAAAATTAAAATATGTTTAAAGATATCAAATAAAGTTCTACTTATATTTATATAAAAATTAATAATAAACAAGTTTAAAATCTACTAATCTTCAGGATTTATAATATATAATATTATTGAAATTAATATAACTTTTTAAATATTATTAAAATTGTTTTAGATTCTGAATAATTAAAATTGTTTTAAATAACTGTAAAATAAAGTTCTAACCTTTATTATAACAAGTAATACTTGTAAGTATGTAAAATAATATTAGTAATATTAAATCTAAAATGTCTTATAATAAAGATAATAATAACAGATTAGAAAAGCTTAACTTAAAATATAAGTTAATAAAGTAAATAAACCTTTATTTAATAAGTTCTAAACTTTATACAAAATAATAACAAAACAATTAATTTATAAATATATAATAACAACTTTTTCTATTAATTATTTGACACAAAAACAGCTAAAGAAAAAAAAAGTTTTTAGCAAAGTTAGCAATAAGAAACATCTTAAGTAGCTTTAAGTAAAAAGAAGCAGCAGTATAAAAAGCAATAGACTAGTAAAAGAAAAGTCTATTTGCAAAACTAATAGATTAGCTACTAAAGGAAAAGTGGAAAACTCACTGAAAAATAATAATAATAGAAAATTGCTATTAGACTCTGTATCATAGATCTGTTTATATTATACAAAAGATATATAATAGTAAAACATCAACAGACATGTGCCAGCTACCAAATTAGTATAGACATTACTAATCACATATTGATATATATGAAATTCTATATATAGATAAGCAAAATAACAAAAGAAATTTAGAAACCAATAAGAAGTATATAAACATAAATAGAATATTAAATTAATAGAGTATAAAGAAAGTCTATTAACAATTTTTATAAAAAGAGCATACTGGTCAATGAACAGAATATATAATAAAATATTCTTTAATAAGTCAAATAGTACATATGTAATACCAGACAGAAAAGATAAAATTGTTGCTATGTTTACAAAGCAAAGCCTAGCAAAAGTTGTACTATTAAGAAAAACTGAGAATTAATTAAAAAAGCAGAAAGAGAATAACCAGAAAAGAAGCTAAACTTTACAGAAACAGATAAGAATATAATGATAATTAAACTTAGAAGAATTTAAGAACAAGAAAATAAAGAAGTAGTGCAACAAAAAATAATCAAAAAAGAAGAAAAACAAGAAGACAGACATGAGGCAGAAAGAAAAATTAAAAGAAAGGCTGAAAAAGACTATACAAGCAAAAAAAAACTATAAGAAGAAGACTCACTATAAAGGAAAAAGCAAAAATGAAAGTAAATAATAAAAGTATAGACCAAACAGAAGAAGAACCACTTGTGTAAGAAAAAGAATCATAAAAAGAACAAACAAAAGAAGTAAAACAGAAGAATATAAAAATGGTTGGTAAAGAATTGAGACAAGGTTCAACATTAGAAAAAAAAGAAAGCAGGTAGTAGAAAGAAAATAGACATAGTAAAAATTCTGTTAGAAGAAAGCATATGGGCACTAAGCAGAAGAAATTGCAATAAAAACAACAGTCTACTTGCTAATATACTGGCATACAATGTGCTAAAGAAACAGAAAAAGAAGGTGTAAAGTTTATTAAATAGTTACTAAAGGACAATAAACATATTAAAAACATTAAAGAAACCTTCAAACAAGAAAATCTGTAAATTAAGATAAACTTTGACTGCAAGTATGATAAAATGAAGCAATACATAAAATAAGTAAAAAAGAAAGTGATTAGTACAGAATGATACCAGAAGAGGATAAAGAAAGAAGAAAAACAGAATAAAAAAAATACAATAATGAATACCAAAATGAAATATGTAGTATAACAGAATATAAGAAAAAAATTATAAAAAAGAGAAAATTAGAGAAGAAGTAAAAGAAGAACATACAAATACTGAGGAAGAAGAAGAAAAAGATATAAAATATATAACAATTTAGGACCTACTGGCAGATATAAATAAGAAGGAACTAGAATACATCTGCAAAAGATTCAAATATAAGGCTCTTACAATAATCCAATTAGAAGAATCAGAAAAAGAAAGTACTTCTTAGTCTATATTAGTTAACAACTATAAACTAATAAGAGTAACAAATGAAAAAGAAGATTACAAAACAAGACAAAAACAAAGACAGTATATAGCAAAATTAACAGAATTGCCAAGTAATGCTTCAGAAGTTCTACTATTATGATATTTGAAAAATAAAGATGCAAAATCAGTGTACATTCTACTGAATAAAAACAAAAACTAAAGAAGGATTGCAATAATTTCATTTGTAACTAAAAGGAAAAGAAAAACAGCTTAATCAAGACCAATTATATATAATGACTTCTGTTTATTCTAGTCAATTGAAAGAAAAAAAGAAGTAAAATGAAAAAAAGTTTTTCAGAAAAAAAGAAGAAAAAGCTAGAATAGAATGACCCAAAATTTAAGCAGAAGATTTGCAAAAATAGAAAAAAAAAATCTAAAGAATAAAAACACTGATATAAAAAAAAAAAAAGTTGGGACAAAAGCAGTCAAAACTCAAACAAAAGACACATAGAAATAGAAAATGATTCTTAAATACAAGACATAGTAGAATGGTTAAATAACAGAAATATTAATACAGAAAAGAAATAAGAAAACCAAAAAAACAAAGTAAAATCAGAAAAACAAAACACATTCAAAGACAAATCAAAAATAAAAGACATTTTAAGCCAGATTTTGAACAGATTAAATCAACTAGAAGATACACAGCTAGGCATAAAAGAAGACCTAGCCAACTACTTCTAAAGGCATCTTAGTTGAGTTCATGAATACAGATAAGGAGATTAGAGATTTTCTGCAAAATAAAAAAAGAATGTTTGAAGAAAAGAGAAAAGAAACATCTTCTCATCTAAAAGTTGAAAAGAATAGAAAAGAAAATAAAAATATTGAAAATGAGAAAACAAATCAAGAACAGCTAAAAGAGAAATAAAAAGAAAAAAGAAAAGTAATTAAACTAGCATGTTACAACATCAATGTATTTAAAACCAAAGGTTGAAAGTTTGAGAACCTGCTTAACTAAGCAAAAGAAGAAAGAATTACAATATTAAAAATTGCAGAAACAAATTTTGCAGAAAAAGTGAAAAAATTCCTAGTATACAAGACAACAAAAAAATATAATAGATACTGGAGCAGTGCAGCAGAAGATAAGAAAAAAGGTCAGATGTAGAAGTTCTGATAGAAGAACAATGGGCAAGACACATAGATGCTATCAAGAAGATAAATAAATACATAATAGAAATCACATTATACTTCAAGCAAATGGAGTTAATAATAATAGAGATCTATATACTACCAAGTAACAAAGAAGTAAGAAGAGGCATTCAACAAAGAATAGTAGAAATTGTTGTAAAGAAAAATAGACAAGTGCAAATATGATCATGGGAGACTTTAATCACACAGTAGACAATGTTTTAAATAGGCCAAACCCACAAGTGGCAAGTTACAAAAGATTGCCAATATTTAGTTAAATAAAAAGACAAGACTTATATAACATATACAGAGAAATACATTCAACCAAACAGAAATACACATGGTCAAACTCAGAAACAGCAATAAGAATTAACTACATATAGGTATTAGAAGGACTAGCCTCAAGTCTACAAAGAGCAAAAATTGAAGATATAGAAGAAATTACTAAAAGTGACTACAAGACAGTAATAGCAGAAATATGAGTAAAACACATAATAGTGAAAAGCAGCAAGGCAGAAGTTAAAAAAAAAGACCAATCAAGAACAATATACCTTTATGACAAAACAAAAGAGGATGTATAGAAAAATTATACACAAGAGCTACAAAAGAGATTAGAATTAAAATAAGTTTTGAAAAATATACAAAAAGACAAACAAGAAGTGAAAAAGAAAATACAAAAAATTAACAATATATGGAATGTAATAGAAGAGGCAATTATAACAGCAGCAAACAAATATTTATCTAAGAAAAAAGTCTACAATACAATAACAAACAGAAGGCATAGTTAAGAAAAGCAACAACAAGAAAAAATCATTGTAGAGTTTCAAAGATTAATTATATATACAAAAACAAAAAAAAAGCAAAAAGTTGCAGAAGCAAATAGAAATAAAATAAATAGAAAACTCAAGATGCTAGGCAATAAAATCAGTACAAAATTACTAAAAATCTAAAGACAATAGTCTGATGCTTGGATAGAGAACATCAAAGGCTGGCAGAAAATCTTTAAAGAAAAAAAAAAAAGAATAAAAACAAAAACAAAGAAAACAAATAGAAGATAATATAAACAAAAGATATAAAATGATCAAAACTGATAAAGAAAAAAAAAAAAGAATAAAAACAAAAACAAAGAAAACAAATAGAAGATAATATAAACAAAAGATATGAAATGATCAAAACTGATAAAGAAAAAATAATAGTTAGCCTTTTAAACAAACTATACAAAAAGGTAATCCTCAACAAAATAATTGAACAAACAGAAGAAAAAACCAGACTAGTAATAGAAGCAGAACTAGTTAGAGAAGTAACAGTAGAACAATATAAGAAGCAGTTTAGAAAAAGAAATACAAAATTAGAAAAGATGTCAGAAAGCTGAAAAGAAATCTATAAACTGCAAAGCCATATTAAAGAAGAATAGTATAAAAAAATTGGAAAGAAAATTGAGAAAGAAAAATGAAATAAGATAATTAGAGAACTTAAGATAGAAAAAGCTTCAGAAATATCAGGAATAAGTTACATCCTAATTAAATAAATAAGGAGAAAAACCCAAAAGATTTTTAGAACTTATGCAAATCTGTATTTAAAATAAGAAAGATACTGATAAAATAAAAAATATCATAAGTATATCCAATATCAAAAGAAATAGAATAAAGATACAGTTTAAATAATATTTAACTAATAGCTCTAATTGAAACATTTAAAAAGATTGTAACAAAGTTAATAATAAAAAGACTTAGCAAAATATTTGCTAAAAGAGAAATACTTAAAGGACCAAACTATGCTAGCCTATCAGAAAACTTAACAGAACAACTAGTACATATTTTAAACATAATAATAGAAAAGATAAAAGAAAAAATAAAGAGGTATGAATACTCTTACAAGATATGAAAAAGGCATTTAACTCAGTTTTACTCAAAAGTCTTAAGCTAGGCTTACAAAAAGTTAAAATACCTAAAATAATAATTAAGTAAATCTTAAATCTTTTTTATAAAAAACAACTTAGAATAATCACAGTGCATGACCTGACAGAAAAAATAACAACAGAAGATAAAATAGATCAAGTGAAGTAATATCTTTACTAATATAACACCTTTTCTATGATTTGCTATTAGAAAAAATACAGAAGATAAAAGGTTAGACTATATAGTATAACAAGAAATTAAAGAAAAAATATACTGTAACAACATTACAAGCTACTGCCAAGCAGCAATTGCATATGCTGATAATACAACATGAATTGTAAGTAACAAAACAAAAATGCTAGAGACCCTAAAAGTGGCAGAAAAGTTCTTTAAAATGAATGATATTGAGATAAATAGATCCAAATCAAAACTGATAATAATAAATAAAAAAATTGAAAAAAAAACTTTTGAAGAAAGAAAGATAATAGAAGAGCCAAGTAACAAAATAGTTTGTTTATTAGAAATCTGGCTAAACAACAGAATGTAGAAGTCTTAGTAAAAAAAAAAGCAAAAAGGATAATAAGTCAGACAATAAGAGACCTCAAATATAAGAAAATAACAATGAGCCAAATTGCTTATATAAACAATATAGTAATAATGCCAAAATTAAATTACATGTTACAATTAACAAAAATAACAGAAAAAGAAATAAATAAAATATGCCAACTAATGATATGTCTGACAAAACAAAAAAACAACTTATTAAGAATATTAAAAAAATTGCATAATAGAATATAAAGATCTTAGTAGTTGCAAAACTCTGACAAGAACTAATGATAAAACAAATAGAAGGTCTAGTAGCATAACTAAACAGAAAAAATGAACTAGGACAGCTAATGAAACTAAGAATAATACAGAGTTGTTAAAGAGTGAGCTTAACAGAAAACATATAGAAATTTGAAAAATTGTCAAAAAACAAATCATGTTAGAAGAACAATTTAGTCTGTCTAATGATAGTTAAAGCAAGAGAGTTATGAATAAATATAAGCACAGAAGTAAATTAAGAATAGCATAGTTACAGTTCTAGAATAATTGAATTAGTAAAACCATAACTATGAAAAAAAAGAAATAAAACCAAAATAAACAAAGCAGAACTAATATATCTAAATCAGCTATTTGATATAAAGAGAGAAAGACAAATAACATGGCAGCAATTCAAAAGCTACAAGAAACAATTAAGCAAAGGCAAAAGGCAAAGTGGTTCAAGATAATAAAAACAAAAGTGCTTAGTAGATTGAAAAGTAAAGAAATTAAAAAACAATACAAGACAAGCAGATTTAATACACAGTTAATGAAGATTAAATAGGAAAGCCTGTCAAAGAATAAAAGAAAAAAAAATGAATATTGCACAGTATAATAGAAGATAGACAATTGAAATAAATAGTTAGAAAAAAGAAAAAAAGCTACTAATAGAACACTAATAGCTGCAGAATATAGAAAATAATCTCATAATCAAAATTAACAAATGTAAGGAGTATATAAGAGAAGAAGACACAGTAGAAAATAGCTGTCAATGCTAAATAAAAATTAACAACAAGTTAAATATAATTCCAGATGCACTAATAGGAAAAAATAACAATATAATTAAGGCAGCTACTAACCAACTTATAGAATACACAAGAACAAAGAAGTTGAGAAAAAATAAACAAAAGTTAACAGGACTTAAAATATTAGAAGGCCTAGTAATAGAGCAAGTTAAAAAACAAAAATTAAGAGAGAACATTATTTAAGAGTTAGTAGAGATCTAAAAAAAATATATCAAGAAACAAGTGCACAACTACAATGAACACATAATTGGACTTGACTTCCACTTCAAAAACACACCCATCAGACTTCTTCAAGTATACTTTCCAACTTATAAAAAAAAACAACTTCATAAAGAAATTCAAGACTACTTAATTTCTCTTACCCAAAATAACAAATATAAATTAATTATTATAGGAGATTTAAACAGTGTCCCAAATCCAAGAATTGACAGATCTCCCTCAAAAAAATCATCAATTCCAGAAAGCCAAATTATTCAATACTTAATTAGCTTCCAATTTAAGGACATCTACTGCATTTTCTATCCTAATACATCAAACTTCACTTTTAATCAAAACAATATACAAAGCCAAATCGATCAAATATGGACTAACTTATCTATCACCAATATTGACTATATAGAAATCCTTCCTATTGGTACAATTGAATCCAATCATCAAATAATAACTCTTAAAATCTCTATTATAATCAATAAACCCAACCTCATAAACAACATAAATGTAAAGCCTTTCTCTGGAAAAACTGCACTAAAGAAAACCTTGAAAATTACAATAAACAAACAACCAAAAATCTTCAACATTTATCTTCAATAATCTCTACAATCTCTAACTAAAACCAACTTAATACTACATGAAATAAAATTCACAAAGCATTAATCAAGGCCTCTACTAAACATATTCCTTTCAAAAAAATCAAAACAATTAAAGAAATTCATGACTCCCCATTACCAAAACATTTACCACTTTATTTCCATTACAAAGAAATCCAATTTCTTAAAAATCATATGAACTCAATTAACTTTCATATATTACTCACCAACTACCAAACCATATATCCAGATTGCATATTCCAAACATCATCACCTTCACTAATTCAAGTTAAAGAAAAATTCTAAACTATTAAAACTGCACTTAACCACTAATATCAACAATCAATCTATGATGAAATCAAAGAAAAAATAGAAGAACAAAACAAATCCTTCAAAGAAACACCTAAACTTTTCTATAAAAAAATACTAAAAAAATATAATAACATTCATGTAGATAGACTACTTCTTAACAATAATCTCCTTACAAAACATGATGAAATACTAAATGCAATTAAACTTCATTTTACTGAATACTTTAAAACCAAACCTCTCGAAACTATTCTATTAATATTTGACTTCTATTCTCTCTATAAACCACATCCTGAACTTGAAATCTACTACCAAAATCTTACTTATGAGATTACTGAACAAGAATGACAAAACATTATCTCTAACTTACCTAATCAAAAAGCAACAGGTCCTATTATGAACATATAAAATATGCTAGCTTCAAAGCACAAAACATCTTTTGACTTTTTCTAAATAAATGTTTTTATCTTCAAAAAATTTCCCCAGACTGGAAATCTTCTAATATATTTCTAATTCCCAAAAAATCAAATTGAAACTATACATTAAATCAAGTTCATCCAATTTCTATAATAGAACCTTTCAAAAAAACTTTTACCAAAATATTCACAAATTGATTAGATAACATTATTTTTCATAACAACCTTTTATCAAATCTAAACTTTGCAGCTTCAAAAAATTCCTCTACACATCTTACTATACAAATTTTATATAATACAATTGAACATTATAAAACTACTAACAAAGAAGCCTGGATTTTCTTTCAAGATATGTCCAAGGCTTTTGATAAAATTAATATAACAAGACTTCAAGATACTTGTAAAAGAATAGGAATTCCATGAACAGGAATCAACCTAATCACAGAACTACACTCTCATCAATTTGTTAGAATAATTACTGCTTATGGCCTTACTTCACAAATACTAATTAATTCTAGAATTGAACAAGGTGAAACATACTCACCTCTTTTATGTAAAATCTACTATGATCCTATATTCTACCTTATTCAAAAAAATATAAAAACTATTTATTAAAAATTTCATATCAATCCCCTATTGATATTATAACAAATACAACATCTTCTCCAATAACAATTCTACCATTAGCTTTTATGGATAATACAACCTGGTACTGTGAAAGTGTAAATATAATGCAAAACATTATAAATGATACCTCTGAATTATACAAATTTAACAATATAAAAATTAATACCACCAAATCAGATCTTCTATACATTAAACCCAAATTCATATTAAACCCAACTCCCATTCTCTCAATAAATCAACAAAACATTACACCTAGAAAACCACAAGATATAATTCGATATCTTGGCATTTTCTATGATGGCCAAGGATTTTCTAAACTAACTCTTGACCAAATTCAAAACAAAATTGAAAGCTTCCTTACTTTTATTAGACTCAAAAAAATAACATCTTCACAAATTTCATCACTTTTCAATTTAATTCTACAACCTTTACTAGAATACTTACTTCAAATCATTCCAGTTCACACAAATACACAAACTAAATTTTCTCAGTTTTTTACTATTCATACCAAAAAAATGCTCTTCTTAGCAAAAAACACTAATAATATAATTCTCACTAACCTATTTATCTTTAATTTACCAACCTTTAACAACATCATTCAAAAAGTCAGTGTAGCTAATACTGAACGAATATTCAACACACTACCAATTCTCAATAATATAGGCATTCAACAAATTAAAGGATGGCTTACCAAAATATAGTTACCTGAACTTTTACCAAAAACCTTAACTAACTACTATTGAAAAATGCAAAATTACATTCTACTTTTCCATCTCTCCCAACTAGCCTTTAATGAAATCTTACCCTCAATAATCTCACAAATCACACCCTTTCTATCATCAATACCAAAAAATACTCATACTATTTTTGATATCTTTACTGTCAACCCATCTATGTCTACTATTAATAGTCTTAGAAATAATAAAATTATTTTTTTAGAACAAATCACAACTGCAAATAACAAGAATATTCTCACATGGAACAATATCTACTTACATACAAATAAACCTAATAAAGGTTGTCAGCCAAAATGGTTTACTCAAATTCTACATTTAAACCAGTCTAATACTATAACTCAAACTTGGCCTCACATAAACCTTTTTTTTATCAATATCTTTCTGAATACAATTAAACTAATATTACCATATTCATCCTCAAACTCTCATTACTTTCATTATATATATTATACAAATAACCAATCACTATATATTTTTTAACAAACCTCTCTACAACAACCATCATTCTTTGAAATTTCTATGCTCACTTCAGGACTCTCTCAACTACTACCAACTACTAATCACCCAATACCAAATTTTTATTCATTCTTCCTACCTTATAACTCAATTATCAAATCAAAAGATTCAATAACTATCCAAATTGATTTTAAAGAAATCTTAGCTCTAACTCAAATACATAGCACCACTATTATCCAATTAACTTTATCAATACAACCACAAATAATTCTTTTATTATATGAAGCTCAACTTATCCAACAACTTATCAATACACCATCATATCAAAGGCAACTGATTGATTTAAATCACCTTATCTTCCAACTTAACATAGACAAACTACACTTCTATACTGATGGATCAATTAAAAATTTACAAACTCCAGAAACCAAATGTGATATAGGATGGATTTGTAAATATGATACATCTATAAAATTTATTGTTGCTTTACAATCCTATCCTGACTCAACCTGCATCGAACTTGAGGCAATTCTTACCCTCTTATTCGCAGTTTCCTTTAACATTCTTTTAAATATCTATATTAACAATACAACTGCAATCAAAAACCTCAACTCAGATACCAACTCCAAACCTATACAAACCAAAAACTGGAACATTATTCACTATATTAACTATTTTAAACAACTTAAAAATATTACCACTACTCTTTATAAAGTAAAATCACACTCTACAGACTCTTTCCACAACCAAGCAGATTCACTTGCCAAACAAGAAACTACAAAACATATTCTCAAAATTAACAACTTAAAATTTAACACTCCAAACCATTTCATATGGAATAACTATCTAATTTCTATCAAAGTTCGCACCTTCATCAAAAACTCTATAACTATTCAAGAAATTTCCAAATGGTCAAACTTAAAATTCTTCCAAAATATCACAAACATTAAATAGTCATTAAAATTTAAAATCATCTTCTCTCTTGAAAATAAGCTACAAAAATACACCTTTCATATTAAAATTCTCACTAATAATCTACCTATTATGCAAAATCTTAATATCTGTCACTTATATCTCTATACTACTTCAAACTGCTCTTACTGTACAAATACTAAAGATACTCTTCATTTATTCTTATGTCCTAGCAATACTACAAACATTCTACAATCAATCAAAAATACAATACAAGATACTTTAATATTACTAAAAATTACCAATATAACCCCAACAACCTTACTAAATATTCTTCTAAATTTTACACTTAACATACCAAATCCTCAATTCAAACATATCTTACATATTATTACAGGAACCTTTTCGTCTACTATTTATAAAAATATCAAAACACTTATAAACAAACAAACTGATGCTCTTCTACTTCAGCTTTCAAATGATCTATTAAACTGGTTTCATCAAGTTCTCTGGTCTATTCGCAACACATACCAACATCAATAAAAAATATCCTGAAACATTATATCAAAATCTAAATGCACTAAAATTTACTTACTCACTATTAAACTCTTCAAACAATACAACAATCTCTTCTCAAACTATAAATTTTAACCTTTTTATCATCAAATGACTTACACAAGGTTTTTCACTAACTTCTTGTATTTAATAATGTTTAGCAATAACTTAAAGGTCTCCTCCAACCTATCCTAGCTAGAACCTAATTTGAAATAGTTAGCTATAGCATTCACAGGAAATAGGGAATGTAATGTCACATTGGGTGCCAATTTGTAGCACAAATGTAGTTTAGAAATCTTTAATTTTAGAACTTATGATTCTATATATAAAAAGTTTCTACTTGAACATTTTATAAATAAAAAAAAAAAAAAAAAAAAAAAAAAAAGAAACAAGTGCAAATACATAATATATATAAATAGTGCAGCAAAAAGAAGAAACAAAGAAGAGACAAGAGACAAAAACATGAATATAGAATGAGTACAAATAAGTAAAAATCAAGATTAAATGAAAAGAAGGTAGCATTAGAAGTAAAATGATGGCCTATGTCTACTACAGCTAAGATGTTAGCAATATGGATAGCAGTTTTAATAATACCAAAGAAGAAAAAACTAAAAATATTTACAGATAGCAATGCAGCAATTAGAACATTCGTAAAGGTTTAATATGTATAGATAGAAATAAAGTTCTTAAGAGAAAAAATGCATTATAGATATTGAAAATAATCAATATAAATAGAACAAAAAACATACAGATAGAGTGGGTCAAAGTAAAAAGTCATAGTAAAAACAAATAGAATAATAAAGCTAATAGTTTTGTAAAGAAAGGAATATTAAGTAGTAAAATAATATTTTCAAAAGAAGTTAGTCATAGAAAGATAAAGTACTACCTTGAGTAAAAAAATAAATGAATAGACTTACCATTAAAACTTTTATGTAAAATAGTAACAAATGCCAAACTGGAAGCAGAGTGAAAGGAAACAGCAGTGATCAAAAACATAGAACCAGCAACAGAAGCAATGATATATAATTGGATATATTTTTAGAAAAGATTGAAGTTATCTAAAGGGGTTTGTTGCTTGACAAGAAGAAGCAGTACAAGAAGAAATGTTTTAATAAAATGCATATTGGACAAACTTTTGACTTTGAAAGAACTTAATAGAAAAAAGTCAGATATATACACAATAGCAGAATGTCAAGTTTGCCAAAACAAAGCCAAAGAAACACAAGAACATTTGGCATTATATAAGGGACAAGCAAGTTTTTGGAAAAAAATACAGAAAGTATCCATTGCAACAGCATAGAAAAGTTTAAAAGAAGAAAAAAAGTTTGGGTCTTAACTAGAAATAGGCATGCATAAGATCTTGCATAAGATTCTGTGCATTATGTATGAGATTTTTTTAGATCTTGTGCAGAATTTTTAATATGATCCTGAAATAAGATTCTTTGGCTAACATTATTATAATATTTGGCTAGCGTTATATAATATCTTATTTGCATTAACATATTTAGCTAATTTCCAATTAATTTGTTTATTTATTTACATACTGCTTTATATATATATTTATTTATATATACAATAAGAATTTATCTTCTTTGCTATTGATATCTTTCACTTACATTACAAAAATAGTCTTTATAATTAAGTTACTTGTTTAAAAATAAATTACATGTATAGTAATAATAATATTTGAAATTATTTTACAAAAATTGAATCAGATGAAACCTTTAACTAAGAATATACTTAATGTAATTACAGCTATTAAACTTTGCAAAAAATATATGAAAATTCATTATTTTGATTGACTAATAGTAACAACAAAAAATTTAGACAAAATTACTCAAAATTTTAGTAAAGAATTATGACTGCACATTAAGTAAAATTAGAATTTAAAATTTTGTGGTTTAATAAGTTTTGCATATGATTTTTGAAGAAACTACAATTTTCCTATTTCTAGATACTATATATTTAGTGAAATTATATAAAATTTATGTTACTAAAACTTATATAAATTACATGTATTGTAAATTTGTAAAATGTAATTCTCAAATCTTAAACAATTAAAAAATTAAACTCTGACCAAAATTATGTATAATGTAGCCCAAAAAATTTGTTACTCATAACTATTGGAAAATCAAAATTAAGGTTCAACTATGTAGCACCTAGATTTAATAAATCCTGTATGGATCCTGCATATTATATGCAGAATTTTTTAAAAAACTATGATTTGCCTATCTCTAGTTTTATTTTATATATTATATATAACATTTTTAGAAAATCAGAAAGAGATGAAATAGAAATAAGAAAAGCACTAATCAAAAAACTAATTTCAAAAATAACCCAAGACAGATTATTACAGCTTTGAGTACAAGAACAAAACAACAGTTTATGAATATAATAGCAAAGATAACATGTAACACTTTCTACAAACAAGTCTGAAAAATACACTGTGAAAAGGTTATCACATAGAAAAAAGAAAGAGGAATAATAAATAAAATAATAAAAGAAAGACAGAAAAAAAAGAAAAACTTAAGCAAAAAAAGAAAGGCTAGTCAGCAAAAGATAGAAGAAAGAAAAAAAAAATTAAGAGAAAAAGAGAAATGAATTAAAGAGGGAGTTAGAAAAACAATTTAAAAACTTGTTATAAAAAGAAAAAGATCCTTTTATTATAAACTTTAAATAGTTAGACAAGCAGCTTATCTTTGCTAAAGGTAATATGACAGGTTGCACTTAAACACTATTAGGTAGATAGATAATGCTAAACTTAGTTGTTAGATATATTTATGTAATTGCAATAGTAATTCCAAAAATCTTAATAAAGCACTAGCATGCCTGCTTATAAAAAAAAAAATAATAAAAAATATATATATATATATAACTAATTTTAACAATTGGGATGTAGCAAACTAGTGAAATGGATAGGTTGTTAACTTCCAAGTGGCAGGTCTAGAGTTCAAATCCCTGTAATAGCAAAAATTTGCAATTCTTTCTGTGTTATAGCTAACTGTTTTCTGTGATTGGTTAGAATAAGATACCTGTAACCCATGTCATATTAGCATAACTGAGAGGATCTAGGCACTCATACAACATTGCATGAGAGAACATAAACCAGTACCAGATGGTGTAAACCCAAGATATGTCCTTAGGCTGTATAAATTACAGGAACCAGATAGAAAGATGGAAGTCCACTTGGAAGACCTGAGTAAAGAGATAATCTAAACCTTCAATGGTGCTACTATAAAGACTAGACTTATAAAACAGAACTAGAATTTGTAAAACTAGGCAAATTTGCCAGTCTTTGAGGAGGGACTGGATGAACCAACTAGGCTATCAAAATTTATGAGTTTCAGAAAAAAAGAGTACATGCTAGCAAACATGTAAACCAGATATACAGTTTTGTCCTACCTTTTTAGGCTATCTGAAATGGTAGCTTAGTAAAACTTGAATTAAATATCAAAGTAGTAAGAATATGTTGTGAAGTCAGTACCAAGGTTGAAGTAAACTCTACAAGGGCATAATGATTTAATAGTATGCTCTGACTGCCAGTGTTGATCTTAGTCATAACAATATCAAGTTAGCTATAAGAATAGAATACAGAAGATTCTGGAAGGTTTAGTACAAGGTCAAAGGTTCCCTATATGAGTAAACTGCTTTAAAGACTTAGTAGCTATGGCATATTTTCACTAGCATCAGTCAGAGTCATTGGTAGACAGAGGTAGGTAGGTGGATATAGAAACAGAATAATTAAATAAGAAATCTATAAGTGGGTTCCAGGTATGGCAGCTAGTATAAAACCTTTGGGCAGACTACTTAAATTAGACAATAACTAAAGTTGTATGAGTAACTAGTTGTACACTCTCTTTATGATTGCCCTCTATGGTTATAATGCAACCATTAGCCAAATATACTATCAATAAAATCCTAAGTTGCAAGTACTCACCTTAATTTTTAAAAAAAAAAATTTTAACAATTGATATGTAATTAGCAGAACTAGTTAATTTAATTTAAATTTAACTAGTTATTATTAATTTGTTCTACTATTTTATAAACCAGTTTATGCAAATAGGCAAAACCTATATCTAGTTAACTGCTAGTTTGAAACTGATATATAGTAGAAGACATCTAAAAACATATATAGATGCCAAATTTTTACATGCTATATAAAATACATCTGGTTTTTTATTGGTTCAATTTCATGTAACTAAGCTAAAATTAATTTTATTGGCTAATAAAATATATATGTTTTTTTTATTTTTTTTATATTAAATGCCAAAATTTTAAATTATATATAACTTTAATTTAATATTACTTCTTCAAAACTAAATAAAAAATAAAATACTTTTGTAAAATTTATAGTTTAGTTAAAAGTCTATTAATGTATAAAATTTTTTTTGCATTAATTAATTTTTAAAAAAGTAATATCAATTTAAAAATTTTACTATAAAAATTATATAGTTTTAGGTATCCCTTACTGTAGCTAGCTTTTAGCAAGTTAATATATTTGGAAGAGATGACTATAGAGGTATATGATGTTCTGGTTATATTTATATTTATGTTGTGACAGGTAAATAGCAAGTCTGTCACTTCTATGAACTAGACATCACATAACATTATGAAACAGTAAAATAAGGCTTTGAGGTGTAGACATTATTTGGGTGAGTATTTTATTTATTACTTTATTTATTTGTACCTGAATTTTTTTATTTAATAATACTTAACTAACTATACTATAAACTATCAACTATCACTACTAAGGAATTTCAACCCTCTTCTCACTACTTGGGGTGCAAAACTGATTAATATTTTATTAAACTTTTTCTTTGCTCTTTTATATTCTTTTATATTGACTACAAATTCTATTTAATTTTAGCTTCACTCCCTATTTTTCCACTATTCTGCCACTACACCATTATACCATCATGGGTTTTATCTAAACTGTATAAGTATTATAATTTTTATATAGTTGTATTTTACTTCTACTTCAATGCACTTTACTAACCCATCCTTCTTAATATTTTTTTTATAATTCTGCCACTCTGAAACACTGTATTTACGACCTTATGGCATCTCTGATTTTGTTGTATTCGTCTTGCTGGGATTGTTTGGGCATTGGGAACACGATTATGCATATTTCACCATTATGGGATCGATCGTGCATACTCGATCCTGGGTTCTGATTGGCACTTGTATTACATGTCATAATGCATGAGCTGTCATGAATTTTTCACCTATAGCAAAATTTATATAGAAGGCCAAGTTAATGATGGTTAGACCCAACATATAGAGAAGACTATAGTATCTTGCACAGCTATGAGAGCCAAGCATACAGTGATCAACTCTGTAGAAGACAATTTTGAAAGATTATTTACAATATCTTTAATCCTCTATAATCTTCATACATGCTTTAACAAATTCCTTCTTTATTACAATCTACTACTTTTTTCTATAGTCAAACTATTTAAACCTTAATTCAACATATTGACAAACATAATAACAACAAAACTGTATCTAGTATTACATTTTCTGTTAACTCATTCTATAATGAAACCCATATATATTTTTCTAATGACACTCTCTTGTCAGACCATATAATTATTGCCTCACATCTTCTTTCTCTATTCTATAACTTCTTTCTCAAATCCAACTTCTTTAGCTTTACTTCTATTTTATCTGACTTCTTCTCTAATGACCATTACTCAACTTCTATTGACTATAACTCTGCTTTACATTCTTTTGACCCAAGTTCTTACCACCTTAATCTAACTATTACTATACACAATGTTAGAGGCTTTAATAATCCAACAAAAAAAGAAGCCTGACAAGATTACTGTCTTAATAATAACATATTTATTGCCAGCATTACTGAAACAAAAATTTCCGACAAAACTAATCTTTTTTTTTACAACAACAACTTTTTCACCTACTACTAGTTAACTCTTTTATTTCTGTAGAAGGAACAGCCATTATAATTCATAATCATCTTATACCTCACATTCATAGTATTTATACTTATCCAGAAGGAGCCATTACACATAATATTTTTTTTTGAAACAATGTCAAACTTCATATTATCTCAGTATATCTCTTATTTACTGACAAAACTATTTGTAATCAAACTCAAAACACAGTAATCAATTGGATTTAACAAGCCTCTTAACTTCACCTTTATTCTATTATTCTTGGTGACTTTAATATACAGAATCATAACTACAGTTCTTCTTCCAAATATAAACTTATCAACTTTCTTAATCACTCTAATATGTATAATATTGAAGCCTATTTTAACAACAAACACTTTACTTAGTCTAACAATACTAGTAGTAGTTACATTAATTACATCTGAACTGACCAATTTAATATACAATTCCTTCTTTTCTATAATCTTGATAACAGTCAAACCTCTACCTCAAGTGATCACTTGATCTTACCTCCATCTGGACATTTTCATATGCCAACAATAAACCTCTATAGAAACATACTAGGATTAGTTATTATATAATTAATTATAAAATAATGACTACAGAAAACTGGAACTCTTTTGCTAATACTTTAACTCAACAACTTTCACTACACAAAACTCTTATCAACAGTATTACTAATGAAAGTATTGAAATTACTTGGCACAAAATTCAATGTTCTATTATCTATTCTGCCACTTATACAATTTCTAATAAAATCTCTCACAAACAAAGTTATAATTACCAATACTCATCTCATAGTATTTTACTACATCTCTCTCTTAAAAAACTCAGACATATTATTAAACTTGTTAAAAAACTTAGCCAATTTTCTAATAACTCAAGTATTAACCAAAATATCTCTCAAATTAATAAACAATCACAATGTGACCTTCAACTACTTACCTTTACCAACCTCTCTTGTATATAACTATGGCTTCAACACACCTACTTCATTTGGAAACAACTTTATCATGCCCATCATCTTGAAAACTCTCTTTTATTTTGACAACAAATTAATAAAACTATTGACAAAAGATGTATTACTCTTACAACATATCCTACTCAGACTATTAATAGCATCCTCAATCACTATTATTAACCTGTTCATCTTTCAAATATAAAATTACCAAACCAATTTATTACAGATCTATCACTTATTAAACAACATTTTCAATCCTATTTTTATAATTGGACTGCACTCAGATCTATCAAAAAAGCCTCTTTAATAATTTTTGGCAACAACAATACCTTTTATCTCTTCACATCAATCCAAATTGGTATCATTCACTTAACACTCCCATTACTAATGAAGAACTTCTTTAAACCCTCTCACAACTACCTAATAACAAAGTCTGTAGTCCTATGGGTATTAGCTATGAAATGTTTAAACACATTCACCCCCAATACACTTCTGCTACTACAGCTCTCTTTAATCATTGTCTTCTTGATAACAGAATTTATAAACAATAGAAACATAGTAGAATTTATCCTATTCCTAAACACAACACCTTTGATAGTGACTTTAATCTCACATGACTTATCAGTATAATCGAACACATTTGCAAACTTTATACAAAAATTCTTATAAACTGACTTAGCTCTGTATTTTTTTCAAACCTTATCCTCTCACCTTTTAACTATGTTGCATTCTCCAATAATAGCACTTCAATTCCTATTCATATTCTCAATAATCTTATTGAAGATGCTACTTGTAATCACAAAAAAATTTAGTTATTCTCATAAGATATGAGCAAAGCATATGATTTTGTAAAGTTTGCTCTTTTCAAACATTTACACTCTCACCTCTTACTCCCTTTATTCATTATCAACATTCTTATTGATCTTCTTACTGATCATTACAACCAAGTTATTACCAATCTTGGTCTTACTCCCTCTTACCCAGTTCACAAAGGTATTGACCAAGGTGAAACAATTACATCTTTATTATAGTGAATTTATTATAATCCACTTATTTCATACATATACTCAAAAGTACCTGGATATATTTTACAATCTACTTGGATGACTAATCTAAAACTTCAAACAACTAATTCATTACAAAAACAATACTCTGTTTTAGCATATATGGATGATACTCTTTGGGTTGCTTTTTCACAAACTGAGTTATCTTATATACTATCTATAGCTAAATCATTCTATGCTATGGCAAACATCCAAGTTAATCTTTCAAAATCTATTCAGGTTACTAATAATCTTTCATCCAACTATATTCTTATTTCTTATAATAATCATCTACTTTCACTTCATTTTTTTAAACAATTCTTTAAATTTTTAGGTTGCTGGTTTACTTTAAATAATAGATAATCTAAATAAACAAAATTAATTATCTCTGAATCCTTCTAACTTATCCAAATTATAAAAACAAAATGTATAACTAATTCACATGTTCACTATATTATTAATACAATTATTATTTCTACTATTGAATACTGCTTATATAATATTGTTATTAACCAATCTATTTGCAACAAAATTTTTATTCAACACATTGGTCTTGTTAAGCTTAAAGCTAAACTTTGATATACAATACCATCCAGTATTCTATTACATCCTTATATTTATAACATTAAATATATCTGGGATATCTAACTACAACACTATATTCTCAATCTTCTCAAATGGCTTAACAATTCTGACCTACTAGGTACATTTACTTATATATGTATTCAACAATTCCAAAACAACCTCTGGTCTTCTACTAACATTTTTTTTCATTCTAAGTCAATTATTGATAGACCTAATTAATTAATCACAAACTTCAAAATAATACAACTTATCAAACATATAGTCTGGACTTTTTCAATTAACCCAATTTATAACATTTCTCACACTCTCAATAACAAAACCATATCTCTTGAATCTCTTCTTTCCTTTCATTCAAAATATTCTATTTTCAAAAAATAACTCAGACACTATAAACTTCTTTTTCTGAACCAACTTACTACTTATAACAACTTATATCTTTTGCATTGGCAACATATTTTACCTAAACTTAACAAAATTTCAAAAGGTATTAATAATACACCTACTGGCCTTACTCTTATCAACTACTGGTACTACTCATTTTAGTCTCAGTTCTCTAATCTTTACTTTACTCCTCCTTCTACTACCACATTATGTACTAGATGCTATCTTAATTCAAATACAATTGCTAATGAATGTACTATTTTCATTTCTAATAACTTGGCTACTAAACTGTTTTGTCACATCAATCCTAACAAAACTCTTAACTTTTATGCAAATTTTCTTAATATTGAATACTCTATTGCTCTTCAACATCCTTTACATATTTCACCTTCTTCTTTATTTACAATTAATTTACAACAACTACCACCTATTTTTGAAACATGCCAACTTGTTAATAATCTTTAGACTATCACTAACTCAAATTACAATCTATTATCTATTTCATTTTATATCAATGGTTCTGGTATTGATTTTGATAATTTGTAATACTTTATAGGCATATGTTGGATTCAAGTTGATAACTCTACAACTATTAATTCATTCCAGACATAAGTTAAACTATGACTATATTTCTTCAAAGCTGAAATTCTTGTTATTCTCTTAGCAATTATTACTGTTCCTAGACATTGCTTTGTTCACATATTCACTGACTCACAATCAGTAATCTCTAAATACTACAACATCTGCCAATCAACATCTATTCTTTCCCATACTCATACTCCATATTTCTTTATCTGGCAAACATTTATTAACTATCAAGTTTTATGAAATTAAATTTATTTTTTATAAAGTTATTGCACATCAAGATGATCCATTTAATAACCTTACTAATCAACTTGTTCATAATCATTAAATATTATCTTACCTAACATTTTTAACTAATAATCCTTATAACCTCAACTATATTTCTTTTATTAATGAATTTCTTATCAAAATTCCTATTTGATGCTCTATTTGAATCATATGCCAAGCCCACATTATAACATTCTGGACATCTTAACATCATTTTCAATAATAGTCAACTATTGCATCTAACATTAACTGGGAAACTACATGACTTTACATTAATAATAATCAAAAAATTTCTAATCTTGCTTATAGCTTTCATTCATCTATTCTAAAAACCTTTTGAGTTAAAATCCTTATAGATGAACTTCCTGTTCTTCATACACTTTATAAATATAATTTTTTATTCACTTCCTTCTGTCATCAATGCAACCAGATTAGCTCTTTATTCCATTGGGTCATTTGTCCATTAACTCAAACAATTTATCACTTAATCTCTAATTCTCTTAATAGTATTTTAAATACAACTAATCTTGATATATTTGGCAATCTTGTTTCTGATTTATATACTGAAATCTTTATACTTAACAGTTTCAAACAACACAACTCTTCACATATACCTTTCCTTATTTCTACTCTATCTGGTTTAGTTCTTATTGATCTTATTTCTACTATCCACAATGCTTCTATCCCTTACCATACTACTATTATTCTTTCTATCAAATTCCTTCTCTACTTAAACCAATAAATATATAAACAAATATGGATCCCATACTGTATTTCATGTTCTGCACAGTCTCAGACTATATTTCTTACTAATTCAACTCATAGTCACTTTTCTAGTCTACCCTTATCCTCTATTTCAATACCACAAATTATCACTAAAATTGTTCTTTGGACTATCCAATGGATTAAATACCATACCCCTCTCTCTTATATTATTACTCAAACCAAATCTAGGTAAGTTTTGGCCATTCTTGTAGGTTTAGGTCGCAGATTATATGTCTGAGTCTTTATTCTTTATATGTAATTTAAAAACAAGTTTTTCTTTATAAAAACTTCAATTGAATTTC
>CAJVQA010000869.1:0-29292 GCA_910591915.1 Cetraspora pellucida | reverse complement strand
TTGATTGCTTTTCATATGAACTTTAGTTTTCATGAGTTACCACAAGAGCTAAAAACAAAAGTTAATTTATTGTCTTTTATATAAAACAATGCTTGAAAATGAAACTGATTACTATCCGTATGAACCTTAGCTCTTGTATTACTTAAAATGTTAGCGATCTAATTATGATGTCATTTATTTCCAAGAATAGAAATTAATGTGATATAGGATTACAGATTCGATATTTGCTTTTGTATTCAGATTTAGTCTGAATCCGAAGGAAATCAGATTTAAATCTGAATATCAAATCTGGTTCCAAACTCTACATATAGCCACAAAATAATACACCTTTGCATATTATTTTATTCATCTGTATGTTATTTTGGAACACACATGTGCATTATTTTGAAACAAAAGATTGATTTTTTAAAACAGATGGTTTTAAAATAATGCATATGGGCACAATGCTTATGTGAACAATATGTAATTAATTACTTATATAATATTAGTGTAAAAACCTAATTTAGATGTTAATAATAATATGCAAAAAGGCATTACTTAATCTTCATAAGTAGCTGTGCAATGTTGTCACATAAAACCAGAAATGGAAGAAATCTACACAGACATTATTTTAGTTACTAGAAACTATATTCTCATTGCAATCCATTCTGTGACAGGTTTTATGGATGGGTTCAGAGATAGAGCAAATATGACAAATTGTTATTTGAAAAACAATTATGTCACATAACATTTCTCAAAAATAATAGAGACAGTTTTTTGATTTGATACAAGGTCAAGAAGCATTATAAAATAAGTATATGATTTTAAAAGAGCATTGATTTGTTTTATAAGTTAAAAGAGCATTATTAACTTTTATTTTTATTTGTAGAAGTAATACAATTATAGAGCTATATTATTATACTAATCTGAGTAGTTCTTTACTTTGAACCATTGTAGGATTCTGAACTATTATTTTGGAAGAAGAAAATTCAATCCTTTTTATAATGAATTTAGTATAAGAAGAGCATACACAAAACTATGATTCTTCTCATTGTTCTTATTATTTCCCAATCTTATTTGTTCTAACCTTTAACCTCTTTTATACAGCATTTGTTACTTTAATATTTTTTATAGTCTTCATAGAACTAATAAGAAATGTTTTAGTTTTACTATTCTAGGGTCAGAATTCATCATATTGTTTTTAATCACACTCTTTTTGACATTACCTTATACCTAACTCAAGTAGGGTAGGTGGAGTCAACATTCATTCCAAGCATGAACAGGTTGGTCTAGGTCAACCTTTCTTTATTTAGAAGAGGTAGTGGGATCCTGTATAGAGGCTTGTGTACTGTCATATAGCTTTTGTAGAACCAGGTGTATATATTTAAAATAAATCATCATGGTCATCTCTAATTAGATAGGTATGTCACAATGATGTCAATTTTGCAGATTCTATAGGGTGTTGGTATTACTTCTGACAAGTTCTAGTATAAGAAAATGACTCTTTATAAAAGAAGTTAATAGTACTTGCAATCTGAATATTGGTCTGAATTTTAATGACTGAGTCTAAAAACCTATTAATGATGTCAATGTCTGACTGCTATATAGTTTGTTAGCTAGCATCACCCAGTTCTGATAAATCTGATCCAAAATTCTAAGGTTCTGCAAAAAACATTTAAAATCTACAAAACATATCTGTATTTAGAAATGATTAACAAATTCTTTCAATTAAGTCTTTGACAATTAGTGATTATTATTTTATCAGTCCAATAAAAAATTTGATGAAAAAAATAAAAATTACCAAATATTTAGCATTGAAATCTTTAAATTTATATTGGGACACTAATTTTTGTACCTAAAAAACTTATTTTTACTATCATTTGTTATAGCATCTTTGATTTTGCAGATGTATGTGATTATTTATATTTTTTTAAAAAATAAATAAGCTATGCAGACCAATCATTTCCAAGATTTTGCATACAGAGGCATTTGTTTCTGATACCTACTTTTTAAAGTATTGTTCGAGGTGCTATACAAAGTTGCAATGACAGATTATCCAATCATATGCTGAGAATCACACATATAGATTAACTTGCCTATAAATTATACACTATGTACTTCATACTCTATTTCTGGTATATGCATTAATATCTTTATATATACTCAGTCTTCTGATCTGCAATGCCTACTAGCCAAATTAAACATAACTAAAAATTAATAAGCATATATAAATGAAAAATTTTCTTTTAAAATCTTGAATCAATAAAAATCTATTTTGAATCGTGAAAGGAATTTGAAAGGAAAATAGTATACAGAATGTTAAATACTATTAAAAAAAAAAAAAAAACAGTTTTATTATAATACCTTAGTCTATGCTATGATAGCTTCAATCATTAGATTAAATTTTATTACAATTTTTCAAATTTAATTTTTTTAAAACCTGATTTTAAGACCACTTGTTCAAATTATGCAAAAAAATTTAAATTTTTTTAAAATTTTTTTTTTTTTTTAAAAAAAAAAAATTTTTAAATATTGCAACATATGATAAAATATCCTGACATGTTTGCTATATACTTTTAAATCAACAAGTAAATTTTGTAGTTAATTTTTATTTGACCTAATAGATGTGAACAAAAAACAAAGTTACATTATCTTATTTAAGCTAGAGGTAATATCATATGCAAAATCCTTATTTAACTATTATGCATTGTTGTTTTTTAAGATTGATTATAGGTGTGTTTAGAAGTGGAGATAGCAAAAGCTAGAGTTTGAAGCTGTTAAAAACAATCATAACCTAAATATAAACTAGGTGTAGGTACTTGATGGTCATAGTAGAAAAGCCAAATACTCTGATTTAGAAAAAGAACTAGTGGATTATATTAAAAAAAAACGGAAAGAAAAGATTTCTGTTACAATCTATATGATAGAAAAAAAGGCAAAGGAATTAAAGAAAAGCCTAAACATTAAAGCCAAGTGTTCTCATGACTGGATTAAATGTTTTCAGAAAATGGTATAATTTAGTAGAATGTGCTCAAATGCAAACTGCTCAAAAGTTTTCTGAAGACATGCTATTGGTCATTAGTAGATTTTTTCAAATTCCACATGAAGTAACAAAAACATTGAAAAAAAATTTATCATCTCTTTTGACAAAACACTGATCTGGTTTGACATGCCCTGAAGTTTAATATTCAATTTTCAAGATGTTCATAATGTAGTGATCAGAAGCACTAGAAATAATAAACTATGTTTTACAGTAGTGTTAGGTTTTACAGCTTTTGGAAAAAAGCTTCTGCCAGCAGTAATCTTTAAATTAAAAAAAAAGCCAAAAAAAAAATTTTTACAAGATATTGTTTTAGCAACAGCATTCTGCATAAACATGTGAACAGATCTAATAATCTTCACTTATATTCCAAAAGTTATTTGAGCAAGACCAGAAGGGTTTTTCAAAAGCAAATATATAATTTTCATTAATAGACATCATAGTCATGTACAAGATGATGTAGTTAAAGCATTAAATAGGGAAGGCTTGAATGTCTTAGAAATACCTGACAGTACAACTTGCATGTTGCAACTACCAGATGTTTCAGTAAATAGACCTTTTAAAAATGAAATTAGAAGAAGATGAAATGAATGGATTGATGAAGGAGAAAGAGAGTTTATCCTAAAAGAAAACTATAAGAAAGCATCATACAAGTTGATTTGCAAATAAGTATCTGATATATGAAAAGAAATTAGTACAAGCCTTTTGACTAAATCTTTTGAAGCATCCAGGCTTGTACTTAACTCTGATAGTAGTGAAGACTATAAAATGTTGAACCATCCCCAAGCTATTGTTAATAATTATATAGATGAATTGTAAGAAGATGAAAATGAATTAGGTGTTAAAAATTTACTAGATAATAAGAATGATAAGGATAATAGCAATAATAAGAATGATGTGAGTAATAACAATAATTTGACAAATAGTAAGGATGATAAGAGTGCAATAGATATTGATAAAGCAATGTAAATTGATAGATTAGTAAGTAAAGTTTTTTTTTATTATTATTAGCATTTTTGTTCTGTTTATCTAACTTTAAGCAACAGGCAACAGTTCTTAACTGCTTATTAATGATTATATAACTATAATTTTTTTTTTAATCAGCAATAAAATTTATATTCAATACTGAACCTTAAAAATATATGATTTAAAGCTCAGTCAGCTAAAATAATAAAAATAAATTAGCAAAAAAACAAAAAAAAAAAAATGCAAACTTATCATTTTCAGTTCTAATGCCAAAAAGAATTCAATAAATTTAGTATAAATTTGTTAAACTTTCTTATAACAGACTAAAGTGTATATTGAAAGACTTATTTGATTACAATTTATATAATAATAAACTAGGCCACTAATATCTATATAAACTAAAAAATCTGATATATTATTAATATGAAATACTTAATATTTCATATACAAAACTATAAAAACAGCATCTTAAATAAGTGCTAGAGTAAGAGGCTAAAAGTACTATCATGATAGCATAATGGAAAATCTATTTAATTGGTTGTCGATCATTATAGTAACACTATATATAAAAATACAATCATTCATATAATAAATTATCAACAAATCTGATTATATTTGATTAAATTTGCCAGAAGCAAGTAGTATCAAAGAATAAATTTTCTTTAAAATTTCATTGTCTTTTTGCTATATAAATTTATAACTTGCAAGTAGTAAGTCATAAATTTTTATAGCAAATAGACAATAAAATTTTAAAGAAATTTTATTCTTCAATACTACTTGGTTTTGACAAATTTAATCAAGTATAATCAGATTTGTCAGCAACTTAATATATAATCGACTATGTTTTTAAATAGAATATTTATTATAAGCAGCCAATAAAATTTCAGAGATTGACAACCAATCAAATAAATTTTCAATCATGCTTATTATGATTAGAATTACTTTTATAGTAAACTAACTGATTTATCATATGATTTGGCTCATAATTAGTAGATGCGCATTATTTTGGAATGTGTATATGTGTTATTTTGAACCAAATTTAGCATTTTTAAAGGGATCAAATTTTAAAATAATGCATATGTGCATTATTTCGCAGCTATACAGTAAGCTATATGCTTCAGTTAACTAAGATTTCAGAAAAAGTAATATATAAAATATATTAACCAATGATATGTTTAGTGAAGCAAAAGAGCAATTTGCAAAGAATATTAAAAAATTGTATAATAGTACATAAAAACTTGGTAGATGTAAAATAAAGCTAGTAATAAAGCAAGTGAGTAGTTTGCTAGTAAGATTAAACAGACAAAATAACCTAGAACAGTTAATGAAGTTAAGAATAATACAAGATTGTTAAAAAGCAAACTTGACAAAGGATATTTGAAAACTAGAAGAAACGTTAGCTAATAAAATATATTAGAAGAACAACTTAGTTTGTCTGATAGTAATAAAAGCAAAAGAGCTAAAAATAAATATAAAAACTAAAAGTAACTTATAGAAAATATTTAAATATAATGCCAAAATATAAAAACTGTTAGAAACATGTTTGTGAAAAAGAAGTGAAACTAAAATAAGTCAAACAAGTCTAATATACATAAATTAGCTACTTGATACAAAAGATAAAAGACTAATTACATAACAGCAGTTTAAAAATTATTATGAACAGTTAAGTAAGAGAAAAAAAGCAAAATAGTTTAAAGAAATAGAATCAAAGATGCTCAAAGAGCCATTAAACAGAGAAGTTAAAGAATACTTTAAAACAAACAAATATAATATTCAAGCAATAAGTATAAAAATAAAAGTTTATATCAAAAGATAAAAGAAAAAAAAAATGAATAATATATAGTATATAAGGTTGTAGATAGCTAGAAAAGATAGTAAAGAAGAAAAAAAGAAAGATTTTATTAGAACATTGGCAAATGCATAGCAAAAAAAATAAATTAGCAACAAAAATTAGCAAATGTAATAGGTATACAAAAGAAGAAAAACAGGTAGAAGGCAGCTGCCAGCAATAAATAAGAATAAATAACAAGATTAGAGTAATTTCTGATACATCAATAAAGAAAAGTAATAGTAAGTTCAAGTTAGTTATAGACTAGTTAACAGAAAAAGTAAAAATAATGAAGCTGAAAAATAGTGAGCAAAAATACAAAGAACTAGTGATGATAAAAAAGTTAGAAATAGAGATAATCAAGTAACAAAAACTAAATAAGAATATTAACTAAGAACTATTGAAATATTAAGAAAAAATATAATAAGAAACAAGAACAAATATATTATATATTCAGATAATGCAGTAAATATAAAAACCAAAAAAGAAATACAAGTTAAGAATATAGATGTAGGATAAATCCAAACAAATGAGATACAAAAGTAGCCAAAAGAAGAAATATCATTAGGATTAGAAGGATGAATAACATCAACAATAGCAGAATTGGTAATAATATGAATAGCAATCTTAACAATATCAAAAGAAAAACAAATAGAAATATATACAAACAGTAATGCTGCAATAAGAAATATTAGTAGAGGTTTAGAGCAAATAGATAGAATGAAGATTCTTAAAAAGAAAATGCAATATAGATAATGAAGATTATAGATCTTAATAATACAAAGAGAATACAGATAAAGTTATTGAAAGTTAAAAGTCATAGTAAGAATAAATAGAACAACAAAGATAATAGCTTTATAAAAAAAAACACAATAAGTAGAAAAGTAATACAGATAGAAAAAGTTAGTTGTAAAGAAATAGAATACTATCTAGAGTAGAAAAACAAATAAAACTGACATATTAGCAAGACTGTTATACAAATTGGTAATGAATGCAAGATTAAGAGCAAAATAAAAAAAAAAAAAAAATTAGAAAGTTAGAATCAAAAACAAAAATTATGATTTATAACTAGATGCAATTTTGAAAAAGACTAAAGATGATTAAAAAGAATATATTGCATAACAAGAAGAAGTAATATAAGAAGATATATATTACTAAAGTATATAATAGATAAACTTTTGATCTTAGAAAAACTTAATAAAAGAAGGCCAGATATATATATAACAACAAAATGTCAAATATATCAAGATAAAGTTAAAAAAATACAGTTACATTTGGCATTATGTAAAAGAAAAATAAATCTTTAGAAACAGATCCAAAAAGTGACTATCATGACAGTCTAAAAAAGGCTAAAGAAAAAAAAAATCTGCATTCTTTTATATAAGCTGTATACAGCACTCTGCAAAAAAGTAAAAGCAGAAGAAATAGAAATAAGAGAAGCTTTAATTAAGAACCTAATATTAAAAAAAATACAAGACAGATTATTACAACTTCTGAATACAAAAGCAAAATCGTAGTTTGCAAATACAGTAACAACAACAGTATAGAACACTTTTTATAAACAAATTTAAAAAATATGATATGAATAAGTCAATAAATAAGAGAAAAAAGAAGGCATAACAAACAAAATAAAAAGAAAAGAAGTAAAGAAGAAAAATTCAAAAGAAAAAGAAAAGGCAAATTAGCAAAAAATTGAAGAAGAAAAAAAGTCAGTAAAAAAGAAAAAGAAGAAAATTAAAAAAAAACTAGAAAAACAATGTTGAAGCTTGTTGTAAAAAATTAAGACCTTTTTATTATAGACCTTAAGTAGTTAAACAAGCAGCCTACTTCTGTTTGGAGTAGTGCAACAAGTTGCATTTAGATACTTTTAGGATAGAAAAGTAATGCTAAACTTAGTTGTTAGATAAATCTATATAATTATAAAAATAATTTTAAAGAATTTTAATAAAATACTAACATAACTGCTTAAGTTAAAAAAAAAATATTAGTACTTTATTAGAATTCTTAAAACTATACAAATTATATATATAGAATTATAACAACTCTTTCTAATAATCACCTGGACCAAGTTGGCACTAAAAGTAAATTGAAGACTTTGGCTCCAAAATAGATAATATTCTTAGTTTTATATTAAGTAAACTTGCTATCAACAAAGCTCAAATACATGATATACTGAGAAGTAGGCAAAACTTAAGTAGTTCTTGCCTTGGGCTAAGCTTTTTGTTTAGTGGACTTTCTTACATATTTAGCATTCAAACTAGAAAGATATTCTGAAAGCAAGTAGAGACAAAATCAATTCTTTGGTTAAGAATATTAGAAGCAGAAGAAAAGAAAGAACAACTAGAAAAACTCTCTTTAACTTGGATCCTTGCAACAATGATAAACCTCCTTTTCATTTTTTTTTTGTTTTCTTTTTTTTGAAAAGTAGGGATTTGGCTTATCTTTATTAAAAGATTGACATTATGTATTACTTTCTTTTGTGATTATATGCTTGTTTGGATATAGCAAATAAGAAATACAACAAACATATAAGTTAGCCAATCATGTGAAGCAGATCAGAAAAGGATTTAATTCAGAAAGACCAAAAATATATTGAGATATGTATATAGTTTGAGGCTATGTGCATAATATTTTTAAAAAAAATAATTACAGAAGTTTATGAAGAATTGGACCACTTAAGTGCACTCCAAAGCTTGGCACAGTACCCTATCTACTTGAAGAATTTTTCTATATAGAAAGTACCTAACTCAAACTCTGTTCTACAAGTAAATACAGTTTTCATTTTGGTTAAGAATATCTAGTTTCTAGAAAATAGCTATAATATATAAATAATAAAAACATTATAGTAAGCAGCAATTATAGAATAAAGTTTTATTCTGTTAGCAGGTTTCCTTTTTTATTCTTCTTATAGATTAGTTTTGTTTTCTTTTTGTTAGTTTTATTTTCTTTCTATTTTCATTTCTCTCTTCCCTAATTTTAAAAAATCATTTTTTTTTTGTTTTTTTTTTCTATGAAAAGATGTTTCCAAATTAGCAATATCTTATTGTGAGACAGAGGTCAGACAAGTCATAATTTCTAGTCCTAACTAAATTAGTATGACAAGTCATATTTAGATACCATTTGGATGGCTGGATGATAGTAAACTTATAAGTTAAATAATATTCTGTATTTACATATGTAGCTACAAATAGTTTAATAAAGTACTATTATAACTGCTTAAGAGAAAAAAAAATTTTATATAAAATTTTTTAATATACAAGTTTAGCATTATTTGGTTATAAGATAATATTTAAATATGATTTGCTACAATATCCTAGTTAGAAATAAACTGCTTATTAGACTATTAATTTACAATAGAATATTGCCAATTTGATAATATTTTTTTATAAAAAAGCAAAAAAATAAAAAATAAATCTTTTATATAAAAAACAAATTAGTAATATAGAAATAAATAATAAAAGATTGTTAATTGATTGGCCTTATATAGAGCTATCTGAATTGGTAGTCTGATCAGAGTCTGTCAGTTCTGAGTTGCAATTAGTAAAAGATGATAAAAAAATGATAAAAAGATAGATACTGAAGATTTAGTAAACTTGAAATAGTATAATGTAGTGACTAAACAGATAACCTCTGTGATTGTAAGTGTTAGATAACTATAATATGTTGCATAAAACTAAATCAGTTGTATATAAAACATGGCAGATTCTAATAAGTCTTCTGTTAAAGATAAAGCAGTTTTAAAGATATTAATAAGTATTAGAAACTTGAATAAATAATGCTTTAAAGATGTTTTTATAATACAAGATAGATTGCATATACAGAGAATTAAATAAGCAAGACTCCTAGCTGGCTTACAGGTATATAAAACTTATATAGTAATATATAAGCAAACTCTTAAATTAGACACCAAAAATGCATATATAACTAGTTGTAATTTCTAATATAAGAAAGCTCTTAAAAGCAACCTGTGTCTTATAAATTTAAATAAAAATAATACATTCTAAAAATAGAGACTTTAATACAAAAAAAAATAAAAAAAAATAAATAATAATAGATACAAATTAAAAAATAAAAAAAGAAGAAAATAAATAAAAAAAAAGAAAACATATAAAACTTACAATTTACAAATATCAGATAGTTACAATTATAAGCCTGTATTAAACTTTAAAAATTATAATTATATTAATTGACAATCCATAAAAAAAGAAGAATTTGTATTAATAAAATATATAACATTATATATAAAATATAGCAATCAGCATTTCTGACTATTTAAAGTTAAATTTTTATTAATCTAATATTTTTTGATCATCTAATAAAAGTTGTAGAGCTAGTTTTTGTAATTCTAATAATAGTAAAATCAGTAAAATTAGTTAGATATATAGAAAGTTACAAGTAGTTTTAAGTTTAATTTTTTCTATGAACTATAGGAATTATGATTCTTGTTTTTTTTTTTTTTTTATAATTAAAGTTTCTATCTTGGTGATGTGATATTTTATTTAAGTTTTGTTAAGAAACAGGTGCCTTCAGGAGCTCCCTTACATTGGAGATTACAACTGGCTGCATATGCATTTTTGGTACCTAATTTAAGTAGTCTACTTATATATTGCTATATAAGTTCTATACTAGTTGCCATACTTGCAAGCTGACTAAAAGTTTTGCTTATTTAAACCCTTTGCATATGCAATCCTTTTTGTATCACGAGAACATTTTAAGACTACACCTATTCAAGTTTCTGATGCTTATTGTTATTCTTAGGACTATTTTATTCTCAATAGGAAACTTACTAGAGCCTTTATATCCTATATATAGACCTAGTTTTATGCAATATGCTATAGTTATCTAACACTTGCAGTCACAGAAGTTATCTGTTTAATCACTACATTACACTATTTCTACCCTTGTAAAGTTTACTAGAACCCTAGCACCTATCTTCTTAGAATTTTCTTCATCATTTCCTACTAGTCACAACTTAGAACCATCGGTCTTATTTCAGACTACCAATCCAAATGGCTTGATATAGTATACTTATATATTCTTTTCCTTCGATAAATCTGATAGCCTAGTTGGTTATATGCTCTTCTACATATATTTGTTGTTTGGTTTTAATTTTCAGTTTCTATGAAGATGTTTCATAGGCTTTAACTGGTCCAATGGTATTGTCAAAAGTTCATGCTACCTCTTTACTCAGATATTTTCAAGTGGGTTTCTGTTATCTCAGTTTCTTAGTCTTCTATACCTGATAGTTTTATCATAAGTTTGCACTAAAGTCTCATACAATACTGGTAAACATTCTTCTATATATATGTAATGTTACACTTTGCATAGATGCCTGAGCTCCGAATGTTAGGAGGATTCAACTTGGTGTATCTAGGTAACAGCCACATGAGGCCAACTGATTGACAGAAGACAGTTACTATAATGCAAATATAATTTTTAAATTTTATTATAGGTGGGATTTGAACCTTAGACTTGCCACTTGAAGGATAACAACCCAACTACTACATTAGGATTGCTATTCTTTAAATCATAATTCTTGTTTTTTTTTTTTTTTTTAATATTAAACTAGCCTCTTTTGGTCCTAGAGTTTTATTTAGTAAATTGGACATAAGAACTCGCAGCCGAAGCCTCAAAGAAGTCATTTTATATTAGAAAGTACAACTAGCCACATGTACACTTTTGGTGTCTAATTTAAGTAGTCTGCCAATGGTTCTATACTAGCTGCCATACCTGCAACTCAACTAAAGGCATTGCCTATTTAAACCCTCTGTGCTGCAATCCTTACTGTGTCACTAGATTATCTTCAATACAGCTGTCAGTCAAGAAGGTCTAGATACTTTTACCTATTTCTCTTAGGATCCCATATCTTATTTCATGCAGTGTATTCTCAAAAGCATCATTACTAGAGCCTTCTATGTCCCACACACAGCTAATCTAGTTTTATGTAACACACTATAGTTACCTAATACTTGCAGTTACAGAGGTTATCTGTTTAACCACTATGTTATACTATTTTTACCTTTGTAAAGTTCACCCAAACCCTGGTACCTATTATTCTGACATCTTCTTTTCATCCCTCTATTATTCAACTTAAAATCCAACAGACTCTCCAGACTCCCAATTCAGATAGCCTGATATGATATACCTTAGTATCCTTTTCCTCCGATGATTCTGGCAGTCTGGTTGGTCATATGCTTCTTTATACATCTTTTCATCTGGTTGCATGTCTGCATATTTCTTATTGGGGTTTTTTGGACTTCTATCAGTCCAATAGCACTGTCAAAGGCTTGTGCTACTCTTTACTCAGGAATTTCCAAGTAGGCTTCTGTCTTCTCGGTTTCTTGGTCTTCTATATCTGGTGGTCATATCGTGAGTTTGCACTGAAGTCTTATATAACACTGGTTATTAACATTCCTCTATATATATGTAATGTTACACTTCACATTAAGGGCCTGCAAATTGCCTATTTTTAAGGCCTGGTCTAGCCCACAATTAGGGTTAAAAATTTTTTTTTAGGCCTGGCCCAGCTCACATTTAGGGTTACCAATTTTTTGCCAACCTGGTTTGGCCTATATATATTAAATTTTTTCTTCAGTTTGGCCTGGCCTGCAAAAATTTTTTATATAATTTTACAAATTTTTAGGTTCGCACTGGCCTGCAATTATAAAGTTTTGCAAATTTTTCGGCCTAGTCTGGCCTGCAATTATAAAATTTTGCTTTAGGCCCAGCTTGGCTTACAAAAATTTGCAGGCCAGGCCAGGCTACAGGACCCAATGCAGGCCTCTACTTCATATAGATGCCTCAGGCTCCCAATAATGAATAGAACCTGATTGGTTGTACCCAAGATTACAGATATCTAAATTCAACTGATCGACAAGAGACAGTTTATCATAATACAGATATAATTACCAAATTTTGTCATAAGTGGGATTTGAACCTTAGACCTGCCATTTGGAAGATGACAACCCAACCACTACACTAGGATTGCCATCCTCAACTATGATTTTTGTATTAATATAATTTAATATATTTTATTATAAAAATCTCTCTTGTTTTTTATTTTCTTTTTATCATGAATTGTCAATTAAATAAAAATAACTACTATTTTTTTATTTATTTAAATTATTTAATAAAAAATTATATAAGAAAAAAACTTTAACTTAATTATAAGAAATCAGTATAAAGTACTAATTAGTCTAAAGGTAGTATTTGACAGATTATTAGTAGTTCAAGGTATATATATAGTTGTATTTGTATTATTGTATTATTACTAATTTATATTGTTAACAAATTTATTTAGAAAATAAATACTGCTGACTATTTTGATAATTTTATATATTAATTTTTAGTATATGATAAACTAAATTACATACTTTTTACAAAATTTTTATTGAAAAAAAGTAAAAATAAGAGATAAACCAACTTTATAGCTTTTGTAAGTTCTTAATCTTTATAGATGTTTTTTGTAAATTTTACAGTAATATAAAACTAATATATTTAACTTTGTTGTTTATTTAATAAAAAACTTTGACTTTTACTAAATACTTTTTTTATAGTCTTAAAATACTTTTAAACTATTATCACAAAGCTGCAATTTCTTTTTTAACTCTATTTTAATGTTCAACTATGCATGTACAGTATTTTAAAAACTTTTTATAAAGTTAATATATTAACTATATTATTTTTTTATAGTTTAATTAGGGATCTGCAACTCGGGCTCATGCCTATGCCTAACAAAAATTCAGGTATAGGCATGGACATGAAAGCTTTGGTATAGGCATAAATGCTAATATAAAAATTTGGCATAGGTATGAGCATAAGCACAAAAATTTGGCATAGGCATAGGCACAGACATGAAAACTTGGCATGGGCATGGGTATGGGCACAAAAATTTAGTATTTATTAATTAATTATATGTTTGGTACTATTTGGCACTTGTGCCTAGCACTTTTTGGCATCTTTTTGCCTACCATATTGTGCCTATGCCTATAAAGTACTTGGCATTTGTATTCATAATTATAAAAATGCCTGGCATTTGTGTCCATGCCTATAATAATTCTTGGCACTTTTGAGCCTATAGGTATGGGCATGGCATGAGGCACTAGTGCCTGGCATAGTGCTAATTTGCCTGGCATGGGCATTTGCAGAACCCTAAGTTTAATATTTTGAAAAGTTTAGTTTAGATAATTATTAAAAAGTGTTTTCTACAAATTATATATAATATATAATTAAAATTAATACTTTTACATATTGTATAATATTAGGCTATCTAAAAACTTCTGACTAGGGCTAGATTTGTTATATACATTTCATTTACCCTTAGCCTAGGCTCTACTATGAGAAGGCACTAGGCCTCACTTAGATTCTTGTTTTACAAATGACATTTAGGGATTCATTGTATTTGTAGAACAGTTCAGTCCATATTTCATACTTTTTCATTGCAATTGTTTTTGGATCTGTGTTGTTTTCAATATCAGTATTGATATTTGTATATGAATGAGTTAGATTGTGTGTAACATTTTGTGTTGAATGGTCATTGTGATTACTTGCTATTGTTGTTGATATGTTTTTGCATCTGTTTTTCCATATTTTAGTATATATTTCTTTTGTGATTTTGTGTAATAATTTTGCTGCATTCGATTGTCTGTTTTTAGATCTAATTATTATTTGATTTAGTTTTTTTTTAACTTCTGTTGTCATTAATTCTTGAATAATTGTTATGTTTTGATCTGTGCGTATAGATTGTATGAAATATGTTTTGATAAAATCTTTTTTGCCTTTTTCTGTTGTTTTTTGTTTTTAGTTTTTCATCATGAATTTCTGTACTGTGTTTTGTAGATATGTGTTTATGTTTTCTCTGTTTGCAGAATATATTATCCAATGTGTGTTTGTTTTTGCCTCTGCATTGCAAATTAGACATGTCACTGTTGGATTCTTGGTTGGGTTACGTTTGTGTAAATTTTCTATTGTTGGTAACTTATTAAATAAAAATTTCATTTTGAAGGCCTTTAATTTAGAATAGCATGGGTGCATATGTCGTGTTGTAGGTTTTGCATTGTAATTAAAAAAGGCATATGTATGTTTCCAGTTAATTTTTTCATTATATACCTAGTCTTGAGTTCTGTATTGTGAATGCCAGAATGCTAAGTTTTCTGCATTTTGGATGTTTCTAATAAGTCTTTGTGTTTTTTGTATTGTAGTATAGCTCCTCCAGTTTAGTATATAGGTTGTGTAGTTCTGATATTGAAATTGTATATAGGTGTCATAGATGTCGTCTGTTTCATTATGTTTTATAAAGGTTTGCAGGTATTCAGATGAATCTGTATCTGTCAGTATGATTTGTAAGATGATATTTTTCTTTTCTAGGAGTATGAATACCAGATTCTAGTATGGCTAGTATGAATTTTTTAGAATATCTATTTTTCTGTTCTGTCTACTCACTAGCAAGTTGTAGTTTTTAATTATATTTGTTTGCATTGTAGCTATTTTGAGTTCTGTATCGATTGGTGCAATTGCTATAAGTGATATGATTGCTGTAAGTGTAGCTGTAGTTCATGATGGCCAGCCTTGTATCTTGCCAGATAGTTTTATATTTGGTGAATGGATTTTCCATATGTATTTAATCGCTATTGTATTATTATTTGTATATTTGCTTGTTATAATTGTAGCTGAAGTTCTTTTGTTAGTAGAGATGTTCTTTGCGGCTCTTATCAGATTATTACTTAGGTCCAGATTAGAAAATATATCATTGCATGCTTGGATGGTAGGTTGTAGCCTTTTTGATGTTACTTGTAATAGTATAAATTTGTATATGTTTTTGTTTATGCTTTGATTTTGTTTTGTTAAGCATGCTTGTATATCTTTTATTTCTTCATATATTCTGTTTTTCTTGCTAACTTGTATGATTGTATACTCTCTCAGTGTTGTTTTGATTGCACAGTTTCTATAATATGTAGTAGTAGTATGATTGCATCCTTTGCATTGTATGAACTGTGTTGAGTATTTCTTGTTCAGTATCCAATGGGCTATTTTTATTGTGTTGTCTAATAATATGCTAGTCACTTTCCCTATTATGACTTTATTGTTTGTTTTAGTTGCTATCCAGATCTTTTTCTTAAGTGGTTTCTAGTTTAGAGTATATGAATTAGATGTAATTAACATTGTTTGGTTATTATGTAGAATTTGATCAATTTCTTGTTTGATTAGTTTGAACCAACTTGGTTCTTGTTCTTTCGATATCTTTTGTGTTGTGTGTAATGTTTTTCTTTAACTAACTGTTTGGGTGTTGTTCAAGTTTGTCAATTGTTCGATAAAGTGCAAATGGTGTAGATTGAGTTTTGCTTTTAGGCTATTTGGATTAAATTTTTTGCCATTAATTGTAATATTTTTAATAATTGTGTTAATGCTTGTTCCTTTGTTAGGTAGAACTGTAGGCCAGTTGCTTTGTGGGTTCGTGATAGTAAATTTGTTACTATGTATAAATAAGATTCATTTCATGATATTCGTTTTATATTCTTTTGTTGGTAGTATGTAATTTGGGTCACTGTTGATTGTTTTATTTGTTGTTGCTGCATTTTGTATTTGCTGTATTCTTATGTATAGTGAAGAGTTGTGAAAGTTAGAATTGTTAATTTGTTATATTAACTTTGATATATGGTGTTGGCATTGTATATTCCACATTGTTCTCAGTGCATATAGTTTGTGATTAAAAATTGTTGAGTTTGGCACTGATTTTGCCATTTCTGCCTTGTGTTTTGCTATCATTACATATTTGTTTATAAGTTTTTTGCAAGTGTTCACATATAGATATGATTCTGTGTTCGATATTTAAATCATATTAATATAACTATGTTGGTCACATATATCACTTGCTTGTCTGTAATTGCTGCTTTTTTGATCAGTTTAAGAGTGGTTTCTATTTCATTTGTTATTGCTTTTTGAATTGACTTTGTATTCATATGTAGTGTAAAATAGCACCCCAAGAATCAAAAACACTGTGTAGGTTAAATTGAATCGATGCTAGTGTTGTTGAATATTACATAATTTGTGTTAGGTGTATTGACTTTCCGATTAGTTGCTAATATAGATTTTTGTGAATTAACTTTGATTTCAGTCATCTGATAAAAGAAGTTTGCAGTATCAATCAGTCTTTGTAAGTGGGTTTTACTGTCAGCAATCCATAAGGTATCATCCATGTATGCTAATACATTGTATTCTGTTGAGATAGTTTTAGGTGTTATTGTTCCTGTATTTTGTGCTGTTGGTAGTATTGTTTTGATCGAGTAGGTTGGGTGATTGCTGCTAATTCTAGTTAAAAGTGGATCATAGTAGATCCTCCATAATAATAGTGCTATTGTTTCACCTTGATCTATCCCATCTTGTACATGATAGTATGATGTATTGCCATAATTTGTGATTACATTGTTGTTCCTTTGAGTAAGAATATTGTTTATTAAATTAATAATTGCATCTGATATTTTGATTCGCTTTAGAGTTTTTGCCAGCAGTGGCAGATGAACTGAATCGTAAGCCTTGCTCATATCTTGCGACAGAAGCCAGAGCTCTTTGTTGTTTATTTGAGAATCTTCAATAATATATTGTAGAGTATGTATAAGTGTTGCTGTTGATGTGTTGAATAAGACTACATAGTTATATGAATTTAGTATATTGTATTTGGATAGCACTATGTCAAGTCTATGAGTTATTATTTTTGTAAGAATCTTTCTTGAGTGTTTTACAAACGTAATTGGTCTGGTGTGATTAAGATTACTTGTAAAAACTTGTTTTTTGATATTGGATATATTGTGCTGTATTTCCATGTCTTGGGTATGTCTTGAAGTATTATACAGTTGTTGAGTATTGTAAGTAAAAGAGTTTTTGCTTTTGGGTCCAGGTGTTTAAACATTTTATTTGATATTTTGATAGGTCCAGTTGCTTTGTTGTTGGGTGTTTCTTTGATTATTTGTTCTATTTCTGATTGTGTTATTTTAGAGGTTGTGATGTTGTACTATTTTTGTTAAATTGTGTTTATAGGTTCATATTGATTCTTCCAGTTTTGCCATATATCTGTTTGGGTTGAGTTCAGTTTTGTCCAGTTTAGAAAGGTTCTCAGATTGCTTCTTTAATCTTATTAGGTTCAGTTATAATACCATTATTAGTACGAATGTTATATAGTATGACTGGATCTGTATGCTTCTGTAAAATACTTTTAATCATTTTGGTTGTATTATCTTTAAAGTTTTGGTATCTTTGTTCTATGCATTCTTTTATCTGTTTGTTTTTAGCTAGCATGTTTTTCATGTTTCTTGAAGCTGCAGTTTGTTTATAAGTAAGTTTTAATTGGGTAGTTGTTTGTATAATATTGGCTATAATGGTTATTGGAGTTATTGACATATCAATATGCTGGTTAATTTCTTGGATAAGTTTGTTAATTAACTCTATATTTGGTTTATCTTTATGTATTGTGATGTGTCGAAGCACTTTGTTGACTTTGTTGAGTGTTTTGTGTAAGATTGTAGCTTTGGCAGAGTATAGTTGACTGTTGTTTGTTGTATGTTTCTGAGTATGTAGTATAATTTTATTGGCATTTTTAATTATTATGTTTGACAGCATGTGCCATTGTTTGTTTAGATTTGTGATTGTTGTGTCTTTGATTGTTGGTTGGTTATATTGTGTTAGATCTTCTTCAATTACATTTTTGTAGTTTTCCTATGTTTCTGTATTCATCATATCATATTTATAGATGGTTTGCTTTGTTTGGTTCTTTGTGTGTTTTTGTATTTTAGGTATGTGAATTGCAGTATGAATAATTTTATGATCACTATTTGTTATATAAATTGGGTCTTTGATTTTTGGTGTATAAAAGTTTTATAATTGGGTGTCCTTTATCTATATTTCATCGATTTGGCTTTGACTTTGTTAAGATGTCCAAGTTGGTTGGTTTGGCATTAGTGTATTAATAAGAGGTATCATATTGATTAATTTTAGGTGATTGCTTAGTATGTTGCTTTTGTTATTTAGATTTATGTTAAAGTCTCATATAACTATTGGTTTAATGTTTTTCTCTATTGCTGTATTTGTCCATTCAATGATCTTGTTTTGTGTTTCATTGTTTAGTCTTTTGTTTGTGGTTGGTAAGTATACTGTAATGATTTGATATTGATTCTTATGTGACAGGAAGATATCTATATATATTGCAGTTCCAGATAGTGTTTTGATGTTGTGTATGTATAGTTGTAGACATTTGTGTAAAATTATAGCTGCTCCCATACAGGATTCTTGTTTGTTTGCTACAGTTTTATTGCTGTTTGCTATATAGAAAAGGTATGTACAGTTCTTGAGTTGTAGATGTGAATATTTTGTGTCTGCTAACATTGTTTCTGTTATACCTATTATGTCTGTATCTTTCTTTCTGCAGTATTCAAGCCATGTTTGTTTTTTGATGTCATTGTTTATTCCTCGAATGTTGTGTAATATTATATTTATTAGTTCTGTTGAGTTGTCATCTGTTGTGTAATTTATTTGTATAGTATTGTTTTTTGTTATTTGTTGTGCCATGATTGTTTCAGATGAAAATATCCCAGGTGGGTTCTGGGAGTGATGGTAGTTGTAATAAGTATTCAGGTATCTTGAGAATGTCGAAATGTTGTTTAAGTATGTCAAGGGTTGTTGTATCTTCTGTTTGTTCCTTGATAGGAATAGTAATATATATTTCATTTGGTATTTTTTCTAGTGCTTCTTGTAGTTGTACTAATGTTGTTAGTATAGTCAGTTTTATTGAAGTTTCAGGTTGGAAATTTTGATCTGTATTGTAAGGCTTTGCTGTTGGTATGTCAATCCATGATATTGGTATTTGGTCAAAGTAATAGTGTTCTCATAGTAGTCTTGCAGTATTTACTAGTAGTCTTGGTGATGTTATTGGTATAGTAATGTTGTATTCTTTTATTTCTGATGTGTTATCAGGTAGTCTTGGCTTGTCAGTTGGATTTGCAGTCATAATTTCTTTGTTTATAGGGAACTTGATTTTATATTTCTTCTTGGCCAAATTTAAGAATTCTTTTGCTATATTATCATCTGTAATAGGGTAGTTAAATTGTGTTCCAAGTTTTATATTCTGGGTGTCTTTTGGTAGGATAGGTTTTTGTACAAAGAAGTCATTCAGCAAAAGCTGAAATCTGTAATATTTTCTAAGAAGCTCGATCATTTCCTGGATATTTATGGTTTCATTTAATGGGTCTAGAGAGAAGAGGTGTCTAACTCTGCTGTTTAATTCATGGTATGTTGTTGGTAGAAGTTCTTTATCTGAGGGTAGGTCGAAGTAAGATGTAGGTATTCTGTCAAAACTGTTGTGGTCTACCAATTTATTGTGATAGAATTTTAATTGTTATAGTTGTTTGGGCTCTGTAATTGAAAAGAAAACTCTCAGTTTCTCTTTAAGTTCTTTAGAATTGTTAGGTAGATTTGGCAGAGATACAAAGTATGTTTTAGGTAATGTTAGGAAGAAGAAGATCAGTCATAGAGAGCTAACGATTGCTTGTGTTTGTGATCTTTTGGTAATTGGTAGGTCAAAAGATAAAATTGCTTGTGTTTCTATGTCTATATCTGTAGGGTTATCTGGTAGTGGTTGTTTTAGTATACTATATGCCTGATTTATTGTGCTATAGAGTTTTTCCAAGTTTTTGACTAGTTGAGCCTTAATGAAGTTTCTGCAATATTTAATGATTTGGTAAATCTGATTTGGTTTGTGTTGTTTAAAGTTGAGGTTAAGGAGATATTCTATTATTAATTTTTGTTTAAGTTTTTGCTGAATAATGTCTCATGTTTGCCTGTTGGTTAAAGTGATTTTGTTTTTCTCTTTGTATTTGTTAATTGCTTCTTTTAATAATTCTATGAATTCAGTCTGATGGGCTGGCATTATTGATTTGTTTGTAGTAAAAGAGGTAAAAAAGACTGGATCCAAATATTTAAACTTAAGCAGAATTGCTTTAAGAATTTTATATATTGTGGGCTGTGTTTTTAGTTTATATTCTGTAAAGCTCTTGATTTCACTTATGCTGTCTAGGGTTAGAATTATTTTGTCTAGTGACCAAATGCTTGTGTTAAATTTATTAGTGACTTGTTGGTCTAGTTTTTGTATGATGTGTTTCATCTAATTTTGAGTTTGGATTATGATGATTTGCTCTTCTGTGTCTATAAGATTGTTGCTAACTGCCTAACTATATGTTGTATATTGGTTTATATTACCATTATTCCTAGGATTCTTATTGTTAACATTGTTGATATTGTAATCATCATTATTGTTATCAATATTCATTTCATCATTTACTGTAGTTTCTATATCTGAGTATTGCTCCTGTGTATTGTTGTTGTCACTTGTTTGGCTAATTTCCATTGCGGTATTGTTGAGATTAATGTTGGTATTTGTGTTACTGGTAATTGTTGTGTTGTTGTTATTATTGCCTGTTATGGTTGTTGTTGTTTTGCTGTGTGTTACATGTGATGTTATTGTGCATTGTTTAGGGGATAAACTATTTTGACCACTTTTTAGTTTTGTAGTATTCTGTAAAGCAGAAAAGAGAGGATTAAACTGTCATCTTTTAGTTTGAGCATTAGTTGGTGCTATGTTATTTGTCTGTTTAGTTCCTTGAGTACTCATACTGTTCTATATTGTACTTTTTGGTATGTACACTGGTCTATAGTCTGTATTCTGCACATTATAAAGTTCTGTTTCTACCAAGTTCAAGAAGAACTAGTTTTGCATTTCATTGTATTTTTTGGTATTATTGTTGTAGTTTGTTATGTTTGACTTATTTGATGTTGTTTCTGTTGTTGTTCTCTTACATTTGTGGTTAGTTTTTGGTATATTACTCAGCTTATTTAAAGTTTCTTTCTGTTTCTAAAATTTTACTTGTACAGTAATTTCTTAATATAATTATTAAAAACAGAGTTAATACTTACAATAAGTATCTTTATATAATATACTTTCTATAACTAAGTATGAAAAGTGTAATATAAAAAAATACAAGAATAAAAAAAAAAAACCAACATAATAAATAAGATAAAAAAAGATGCTTGTATAAGAGAAAAAATAAAAAAAAATAAAATAAAATAAACAAGTCAAAGAAAAAAAAAAATAGAAAAAGCAAATTTAATAAAAACAGAAGCTTAAAAGACAATTTATATGCTTGTTATAAAAGAAGTAAAATCTTTCTAATATGGCTTTAAATAGTTAGATAAGAAGTTTATCTCTAATAAAGATAGTGCAACTAGTTGCATTTAGATATTATTAGAGTAGCCAAGTAATGCTAAACATAGATATTAGAAAATTTTATATAATTATATATGTATATAGTTTCAAGAATCTTAATAAAGTACTAATGTAACTTACAGTTAAAATTATTAATAAAAATATGAGCAAGGTCTTACCTTAAAACCAAAAAAAAAAGTACTGATGTAACTGCTTAAGGTTAAAAAAATAAAATAAAAATAAGTAATATTAATATTAAATTTAGTAAAAGCAAAAAACAAACAAACTAATTTTTATTTTTTTTTTAATTTTTTTTTTTTAATTTAAAGTTCTTGTTTTTAAGAAATAATTTTTATTTAAGTTATATAAATAAAAAAGTTTTAAAAACTTTTTATATAAGAAGTTACAACTAGCTATATATATTTTTTTGATATTTAATTTAGTAGTTTATTTATATATTATTATATATATTTTATTAGTGTTGTTATTAGAATTCTGAAATATAACTGAAATTTCAGATTTTTTCATCCTTTCAGTAGTTCTAGTAAAAATTCTCACTAGAAGAATTTTACTACTAGAATGCATATAATATTACCTAATAAAAATGCACAAATAGCAAGTTATATTAATCAATAAAATGCATATATTACATATGACTTAAATAATAACTTTCAAAATTTTGCTTATGAAACTGCTCTTGATGCTTTATGAAAAAAAAAATTTTACATATAATTTTGGTATAGTATTTATCTAAATTCTTTTTTTAACTTTTTCTAATATCAAAACCTATTTAATATAGACTAATATTGATCAATTAGTATAACCTGTTATATATTCTGTTCTTGCATAACTTTTGTTATACAAATTTGTATAATAAAATATATTTATAATGTTTTTTTATTAATTTTATATCTAAAGTTTTTTTTAAATACTTAGCATTTTCTTCAAATACTATCAATCTGTTACAACATATTCATTGTTATTCAAGATTTAAAATTTTTTTGGCAATTTAGTAAATCCTAATTTCTATCTATAATCAGAACATATCAGTTTTTTTTTTTTTTTTCTTCTTTTAAAATCATATTTATGCTTGCTTGACATTCAATTTTAAAATAACTATATAATTTATATGTATAGATAAATTTTAAAATAAAAGATTTTATTTTAATACAAAAGATAGATATATGTTAAAATTTGAAATTTAAAGTTTAATTATTCAATATTGCATGACCTATATATCCTAAAACTCCAAATATATTTAAAATGTTTTAGTATTTGGAGATTCTTTAATATTAATTATTACATTGAAGTCTTTCTTATTATCAACAATGTTGGCTGCCAATAAGGAAAAGCTTTAAGTGCTACTATAAGACCAATATATTATAATTAATTTTATTTAACAGGGATTATATATAAGAAATAATAGCTATTAAGAAAAGAGATATTTTTAAATAAAACCTATCTATTAATATTTATATAATTCAGTTTTTGAAATTGTACACTGAAGATACTACTTAGTTCTCATTTTGCTCTATAATCTACTGCTAGATGTTTGTAATTACTTAGTAAGTCACCTTCTATATAATCATCAAAATTGTCTTATTCTTTCTCTTTCTCTTTTAATTTAGCAACTTTTTTATTTATTAACTTTTGTTCTTAGTTATATAATTAGTTTTTCTAATCATCAATAGTTTTTATACTTGATAATTCATTATTATGCAATTCATCATATTCTTTATCCATATCTGAATTTAATTTATTTAGTCCATCTGAGATTTTACTAATAGAAGGTGCACTGGATTGGTTAAGTATAATGTTACAGATATGGATTTGTTTCTTTAATTGGAACAATTTAATTGAAGCATGAATTTGACTCATAGTTAATACTTTTTTATTCTATATTAAAAAGAAAAAATAATAATAATAATAAGTTAATTTTAAACTATAAACAAAAAAACATCTTGCTTGAAGACAGTTACGATAGTTAGTATGAAGAAATCCTATTGAACTTTATAGTCACTTTACAAATGCTGCATTAACACATATTCCAAATAAATGTATGACCAATGGACCTAATTCTTTAGTTGAGAAAGAGACAAATTTCTAGAATTATAGTATATTTTTTTAAATTGTTCATATGTTGCAAAGTCAAAGAAATATTTACACTTTCTATATTCTTCTAGTTCAAGCAAAATACAGATTGGTTGGTATTCAAATCATGCTTTGTAATAATAAGTAATGAATTGAGCTAGATATATAAAGTTTAAATTTTCATTATTATAATTAAACTATGTAATATGAATAAATAGATTTAAAAGAAAAGCCAATAATAGTAATAGTTGTTCTCATTGCTTCCATCTTTATTCTAACTGCAAAATTATGTGCTGAGCCAAATTTTGATCTGGATACTCCTTCCATATTCTCAAAATTTTACTAACAGTCTGTAACTCATTATAAAGATGTACAGTATCTGATTGTAGTTTGTTAAGAGCTCTGCAATAAGAAAGAAGCAAAGTATGTAACTGTGTTATTAATTGCCAAAAATTATTATTAAGTAGAATTGCTGTTATATTTTGTAAAAGACAAAGTTCATTTAAGCTATTAGAATGCTGATTTGATTCTTCATTGTCAGATTTATAAACTAAACTTCCAAAAGGCAATTCAAATATAGTAGCTAAGTTTTTAAAAATTTTTATATTTAGGTTAAATATTTGTTTAAATTAACATTTTATAGATATTAATTAGAATTTTGCAAGTACTAGCATAGTACTAATAAAATATAGTACTTATATGCTTGGCATGATGTTATATTTAGTACTTGCAGAACCTTAATACTAACTCTTAAAGCTTGATAAGATTTTAATAGGCTTTTAAAACAATAGCAATATGAATTCCAACAGATATCATCTAGACAAATTAAAGTAATATATTTAGAATATATTAGTTTTTGTATATCACGAAGCTTTTTAATAAAATATGAATAAAGTGTATTATTAAAATAGCCAATTATTTTTATTGATTGTTTCATTGCAAGTTTAAATTCTGCAGATTCTTTAAATATTTCTCTTATGGCTAAATTGCATTGATAAGTAAAACAAGAAAAAAATATAATTTTTGAATATTGTAATCGTAATTGACATCTATTGGAATAATTAAGAATTGAAAACTAAGATAGTAAATATAGTCAGACCTCTTGAAGCATATGCTCTTAGTACTACACTTTAATAGTATATATTTAAAAAATAATAAGAAAAGTGTAGTTATAGAAATCAAGTATATATTTGGTTTAGCACTTAAATGTATGCACTTATAGACAGTGTTGTCCTTTCTACTATGTCCAAAATTTTTTTTGACCATATTCAATATCCAAATATCCAAACATCCAAGAATGTTTACAGCATATACAAGCTTTAAAAATTAATATATTAATTTAAAAAATATATGATTATATATTTTTTATAGTGCTAAATATTTTTATTTAAAAAGTTAAAATAGATTAACTTAATAAAATTTTAAACAAATTTAATTTATTTATTTGTTCAAAAATGTTCAAAAGTGTCCAAAATTATGTTCACAACTGTCCTATAACAACACTGCTTATAAATGCACTTAAAGAGGTCTGACTGTATAATTTTTAATATATTTTTATTAAATTTTTTATTTATTTATTTTGTTTAATTACCTAATAGCAGAATATGCAGATGCATTATTAGAAATAATTACTAATAGTTTTGCTTCTATACTCAATGCATCTTTGATTATATTCTTGATTTTAGGAATAATTTCAATTATTCTTTTTTTTTCTGAACTAGTATTAGTTTCTTCCTAAATCAGAACTTTTTCAGTTGACAAAATAAATAATGAATCAAAAATATGCTAATTTAAAATATTTTTCCAACTATTAAATGCCAAGATAACCTTAATACTGTCTTTATTTAATGTTTGTTCTTGTAATTTAATATAATTTATTCTCTTAGTATCAAGAATACAATTAGACAATATATGCTGACTAGAAAGAATAAGTGCTGGATTCAAGAATTTAAAAAATTTCTTAGTTTTTGAATTTGTTGTCCAATGAAATGCCTGTCCATTCAATATTGTCATTCGAAACAATAACTGATTAAATCTTAATTTGTTTTTGTGATAATATCTTTAACAATAAATTTAGACATAGAGCCAGAATTTAATAATCTTTTTTTTGACTTTTTAGTTATTTTAGATGTCATTGAAAAAACATTAAAGGTTATATTACTTGTGTAATTGTCATTTTTTTTTTTTTTTTTTTAAAAAAAAAATATATTATTTATTTGAATAGCTAATGCAATTTTCAAATATTTACAAATTACTTGATATATCATTAACATTTAAATATTTTTTTAAAGCTTGTAGATTCTTCTCTGTTTTGTTATCTGTCTTATTACAATAGTTGTCTACTGCTTTTTGAGAACCAAGTTTGGCATAAAAATACTTGCATTTTTTTAAGTGATTTTTTATAATATTTTTTTATTAGTGAATGTTTTATTTAAAGCTTTATTATGACCAAGGGCATTATCATAAGCTTTATATATATAGCTAGTATTATATTTGTTTGTAGGTTTCACACCAAGTACAATATCTTTTGTAAATCTATATTTTTCAGAACTACCTATATGTCTTTGAGCCATTTTAATTAAAATGCATTAAAGTTAATACAAATTGCTGAGTTGTTAGAGTTATAAGATAGTTTTAAAACAATAAAAATAAGTTTTTCAAGTAAAATGTTATGTTTTATAAATTTTATAAGTTTTATTAGAAAAAAAAAATATAAGAATAAATTTCAATATTCTTTCTGTAGATATATATTTTAATTGCTTAATAATGTCTCAAAAAACTTCTCTTTTTCTTATAGATTTCATATGCAATTATATTTTCTAAATGAATTATCTGCATTGAAGATGAAAAAAAAACTTTCTATAATTATAATTTGGTATCTTTTTTTAATAACTAAAGGTGTTAATTAACTTGAACTGCTTGTATATTTTTTATTATAAAATTGATTATTTAATTAAGTTAATTAATACTTCTACTAATAATGCTTTATTGAAAATTATATTATTATATACAATATAGTGATTAATTGGAAGTGCATTGCATAATAATATGCAGTTTAGCTCAGCTATTAATTTGTGTAAATTAAATACTATTATGTATAACTTTAACAAGACTTAAGTTTATTAAAATTGGACTTAACTCAAAGAGACTATAATAATATATAATTACTTATTTATAAAGTTAAGAGTTTATTTTTTATCAAAGTATATGTATAATCTTTTTTTTTATATATTTCTAAAATTTATTTACTATTTAAAATCAGAAATATCATGTTAGAATTGCACCAATATATTGCTTTATATGCTAATTTTAAAATTAAGATTTGGTAAATACATGAATATTATGTTTTAATAGCACCTTTTCATGAATTTGTTTGCTAAAAGGTGATGCAAAGCATTAAATAATTTGATTCAGACTTAAGTCACTTAAAACAAGTATTCACTTTTAGGTTAATCTGCATATAAACTATTCAGGTTTTATCTTAATTAGTGATAGAAAAAATGCACATATTATAATAATATGTGCATGAATGCACATTAATGTACATAAAATGTTTTATGTACATAATATTACATAATATAAAAAAAGCAAAAAAAAAAAATGATTAAGAGTAAAGAGATATTGATAGGATAAAATGCACATAAAACAGAATTATACACATAATTCTGCAATTATATATATGCATGAAACCTATCTCTAATCTTAATATATATTAATAGTTTTTTTAAAAAAAAATTTTAGAAGATAAATATAATAGATTTAGGTAGTTTATGCAACAAATAAGAATTAGTATCTTGAAGATTATATTGTCAAATTCTAATTCGAAAGTGAGTATTTAATATTTATAATATTATAGTATTGATTATTAGTATTTAGGTTTTAAAAGCAAATTACATTAAAATGATTAAACTTACAAAAGTAAAAATGCAAGAATTTGAAATTATATATTTCTGAATAATCTTACTATATAGAATTATGATAATGATTTAAATTAATATAGATTTTTTTTTTTAAAAAAAAAAGATAAAGTTCAGTTAGTACATGATTATTATATATTAATAGCACTTTTTCTAGTAATAGGCAATGTGCATAACATGTGCATAATTATGCATATAATTATGCATATGATGTGCATGAAATTATAGAATTATGTGCATGATTTATATATATATCTTGGCCAAGCTAAAATTTTCAATTGATTCTGAAATATTTTGAAACTTATAAGCAATTCCAAAAAATTTTCATGTACATGAAATGCATATGATGTGCATCATGCATATTATGTATATAAAATTTGAAAAAATTCGAATTTGCACATTACTAGCCTTTTTATAAACCTGTTTACTAAAAGAGAATGCCAAGTGTTAAATAATTAGATTCAGACCCAGTTTCTTGAAACAAGTGTCTTCTTTTAGTTTAATCTGTATATAAACTATTTAAGTTTTATCTTAATATGTATAAATAGTTTTTTTATAAAAAAAATTTTTTTTGATTAAATGTGATAGATCTGAGTGGTTTATGCAACAAATAAAAATTAGTATTATGATGATTTTATATTAAAAAATAAAATTACAAGAATATATTTCTTATAGCTATCCTTTAAACTTATTATCTTTATCAATTTAAATCTGAGCAAGTGCTAGCAATTGACTCATAAAAGAATTTAAGAGTTAAGTTGACTAAAATATAATGTTTAATAAAGGTTTGAAAAACTTAGCAATAGGAAAGATGTAGCAACCTAATGAAGTAGATAGGTTGTCAACTTCCAAGTGGCAGGTCTAGAGTTCAAATCCCAGTAATAGTAAAAATTTGCAATTCTTTTTGTTTTACAGCTAACTGTCTTCTGTGATTGGTTGGAATAGGATACCTGTAACCTGTGTTATACTGGCATAACTGGAAGGTCTAGGCACTTGTACAATATTGTATGAAGGAACACAAACTGGTACCAGGCAGTATAAACTCAAAATAAGTTCTTAGGCCATGTAAATCACAGAAACTAGATAGGAAGACAGAAGTCTACTTGAAAAATCCAAGTAGAGAGATAACCCAAACCTTTGTCGGTGCTACTGTAAAGACTAGACTTATGAAACAGAGCTAGAACTTGTAAAACCAGACAAATATGCTAGTCTTTGAAGAGAAACT
>CAJVQA010000868.1:0-29306 GCA_910591915.1 Cetraspora pellucida | reverse complement strand
ACCTCATGTTCACCACTTCTCTTACCATTCCAGTCTTGGCTACTTGTCAGACTACTCTCTCAATTAAATTCTCTTCTTGGATCCCAATTAAGACTTATTTGCACAATCCGTTGATTATCCTTTCAAGCAAATACTCCACAAGTTGAGTGCAGGGATGTTGGTACTGCCTATATTGGGAGGTATAAGAATGTTAGTGTTGCCCTAGTCTAAAGTACTTACATGTGCAATATTTTCATAACTGTAACCTTCTGTAACAACCACTTGTTACACATAGTGCCTGCATTCCATGATTGGGTCTCCTTCTGAGAATTCCTATTTCCATTATTGTACTGCACTTGAACTTAACCACAGGGTTTCACATTCAATTACAGACTCCTTATTAGGTTACAGAAGCTAAAATCTTTCAATTTTGTTTCCAGCCAGACTTGAACCATTAACCTTAACTGTGGAGGATATGGGAGCTTAACCGCTAAGCTATGGGACCCATACCCAAAAAAACCTTTATTAAGACATAATATTTTTTAATGTTTTTTCATCAAAGTAAATAGGTTAAGTTTAATATTTTTAAAATATATATAACTTTTGTAAAAAATAGGTTTAATTAAGATGTCAAGTGGGGGTTGGGTCCCATAGCTTACTTGTTAAACTCTTATCCCCTTACAGACAAGGTCAACAGTTCGAGTCTGGCTAGAGGTAAAAATACTCTATAACCAAAAATGGAGCCTATAATCGGATGCAAAGCTTTATGAAAGTCCAAGTGAAGGTACATATTTGATCTAAAGAATTCCCAGAAGGAAACCAGTATGGCAGAGCATGGGCACTACTATAGTGAGAAATGTGGAGAATGTTATTAACGTTTGTGGAAAGAATTGGCCTTACCTAATATGAAATCACCATAAATTCAAATAGGTGTAGTTGTGGGATCTACTTCCATTCGGTAGAGTTTGCATCGAGGGTAAAGTAGCCCTAAGGTTCGTTATTAAAAAATTAAGTTGGTACTACAGAAAAAACATTGAAAATCAGAAACTTTAAATAGGGAACCCACAGGCAGGTTTCAGGTATAGCAATTAGTAAGTAACCTGTAGGTGAAACCTTTAAATAGACAATGACTAAAGTTGTACGAGTGGCTAATTGTAGCCTCATTGATATGCAAAATGTAATACCCCCTACAATATTTGTAGATTATAAGTCTTAATAAAAAATCACAAGCTATAGACATCACTCTTTAAACCTGAAAAAAAAAAAAAATTAAGATGTCAAGTAAGACTTTCTTAATAAATATAAAAATATTGTAAATTTTTTATAAAATAAATTTTGGAATTATTTATAATTATAAAACTTATTGTGTTAATTTTTTTAGCAAGTTTTAAAGATATCTATTTAAAACTTTAAAAATATATATAATAAACAAGTTTACTTAGAATGCTAAATAAGATATACTTAGTAAAGTATAAAAATATTAGTAGATTTAGTTAAACAATTTGTAAAAATAAAAAATGAATTTGTTGATATTAGATTAGAATCAGATGATATATGAAAGAAATAATAAAGAAAATATGATAAAAAAGATGTAATATAGAGAGTAATTGTTAGATATTTTGATAGAAAAAATGTATATATAATAATATATATTAATTTGTAAATTGATTTGTAAGTATATAAATAAGTATAAAGTATAATAAGTATAAATATAGAGTAAAATTGGTTACAATAAATTAAACTAATAAATATTAAAATTTATATTAAAAGTATTTAAATTTTAAAATTTTAGATATATTGTAATTAAAAATAGTTCAGAATAGTATAAGATAAGAATATATAATAATTTGTAATTAATATAATACATATAACTATTTACAGAGATATGGTGATCTAGTGAAGTGGATAGGTTGTCAACTCCCAAGTAGCAGGTCTAGAGTTCAAATTTTATTGATGGTAAAAAATTTGCAATTCTTTTTGTGTTATGGCTAACTGTTTTTCGTAATTGGTTGGGATAAGATATCTGTAATCTGTATTATACCAGTATAACTGGAAAATCTAGGCACTTGTACAATATTGTATAAGGGAATACAAACTGGTACCAGGTGGTGTAAACCCAAGATAAGTTCTTAGGCTATGTAAATTATGAGAACTAGGTAAAAAGATGGAAGCCCACTTGGAAGACCTGAGTAGAAAGATAACCTAAACCTTTAATAGTGCTACTGTAAAAACTAGACTTATAAAATAAAACTAAAACTTGTAAAACTGGGCAAATGTGCTGGTCTTTGAGAAGAGACCAGATGAACCAACCAGGCCACTAGAATTTCTGGGTTTCAGAGAAAAAGTGTACATGCTGGCAAACATGTAAACCAGAGGTACAATTTCATCCTACCTTTCTAGGCTATCTGGAATGGCAGCTTGGTAAAACTTGAATTGAATACCAAAGTAGTAAGAATATATTGTAAAGTCAGTACTAGGGTTGGAGTAAACTCTACAAGTGCATAGCAGTTTAATGATACACTCTGATCACCAGTATTGGTTTTGGCTATAGCAATATCAGGTTGGCTATAAGAATAGAATACAAAAGATTTTGGAAGATATAGTACAGGGTCAAAGCTTTTCTATATGAGTAAACTGCTTTAAAAACTTGGTAGCTATAATATATTTTCACTGGCATTGGCCAGAGACATTGGTAGGCAGAGGTAAGTGAGTGGATACAGAAACAGAGTAGTTAAATAGTGAACCTACAAGTGGGTTCCAGATATGGCAACTAGTGTAGAACCTTTAGGTAGACTACTTAAATTAGACAATGACTAAAGTTGTATGAGTGACTAGTTGTATACTCTCTCCATGGTTGCCCCCTGTAGTTGTAATGCAATTATTAGTCAAATATACTATCAATAAAATTCTAGATTACAAGTACTTACCTTAATATTTAAAAAAAAAAAAAAACATATAACTATTTACTAATTAGTAAATAATTTGTATGTATTAAATTGTTTGCAAAACATAGATTATTTAGGTATTGACACTATTGAACTGGTGTCAAAGTGTTGATCACTTCTCAAATAGATATATTATATAATCTACAAATAGCTTAGTTGATAAGAGGCAATTAGATTTAATAAGTAATATATTATAATTATAAGTATTATATTAAAAATAAAACTAAGATTTTATTATTAGAAGACAGAAGTTTTATGTAAAACATGAACAATGAACATTTCTTTATAGAGCTTGAAGCCTTTATTATATACTTTTATTTACATAAAACACATTTTATATTCTATTCATGATATAATACTTATATTACTTATGTTTGTTATCTTATATATACTAATTATAATGTCTATACTTATTATACTGATTATAATATTTATATTTATTATTTTAATTATACTCTTTTTTTTTTTTTTAACTTTGGTGACAATGCCAGTTGGTTTTTATTAGTTTTAATTTGATATAGTACAAATTTATGGTTACATTTTTAGGATTGATTATTATTAGTACTATATACTATCTATTTTAACACTACTGACTTTACCTGGTTACCTTTATAGTATCTAAATGCATGTTCACCACATGCCTGCACACAGTTATCTTGGCAACTACTTGCAATCATAGTACACATTAAACTGCTACACAGACAAGAATATCTACCAAACTTAATGTAGCATTTCAAATGCTAAGGGTACTGTCTTCTGTAAATCATACCCATATGTCCCACTCATGTGTTTTACCTGATCTTGTTTCTTCTGCTTCCTAATCTAACTATATCTAGTATTAACTTGTTCCCCACATTTTCTACCTTTTCATCACTGTATCACTCCCAAATTGGTCCTACTCGGGTATGTCTAATCCTTATGATCTTCTTATCTTTGGTTTTCCTGTTATTGATTCCTCTAAGATGTTCTGACAATGGTCTAGGATTTGTAATGAACCTGTATCTCAAGCCAGATTTGCTGCTGCCATTGGTCTTTTTGACTAATTCATATCTTAAGCCAAACCTGCTGCCACTGTTCCTGCAGATGCCCCAGGTCTTAACTTTATACAGTAACTCAATGCTGCATTTAACCTCCAACATGGTGCTTTCTTTTATAGTAAAGACTAGGACTTGTTGCACTTACAAACAGAACAATTCTGGTTATATCTAGGGAGTTTCTCCAACCCTAGTGATATCATACTACCATGTATTGCAAGCTTCCAGCCTATTCGACAATACTTGCAAGACAATTCTGGTTATACCCAGAGAGTTACACCAACCCCAGTGATGCCATACTACCTTGCAGATCTTATCTCACATTGGTTAGTTGATCTCTAGTCTTGTTTATCATAAACTTCCAAATAAGTATGACCAGAACCCAATTTGGTACTTTTACATTGCATAAGGAAGTTATATGTCTACCTCCAAGATCTTCCCTTCTATAATTAGATTATTCGGCTATGTCAGAGGTGCTTCTAATTTTGGTTAGACCAATCCTTTATTACAGTTCATTCTCGTATTTACTACTTTTCTTACCATTCCAGTCTTGGTTACTTGGCAGACTACTCTTCTAATCAAATCCTCTTCTTGGATCCTAATTAAAACTTATTTGCATAATTTGTTGATTATCCTTCCAAGCAAGTATCCTACAAGTTGGATGCAGGGATGTTGGTACTGTCTATATTAAGAGGTATAAGGATGTTGATGTTGCTCTAGCTTAAAGAACTTACATGCACAATCCTTTTATAACTGTAACCTTCTGTAACAACTGCTTGTTATACATAATGCCTCCACTCTATGATTGAGTCTCCTTTTGAGAATTTCTATTTTTATTATTGTACTGTGCTTGAACTTTTAACCACAGGGCTTTGTGTTCAATTACAGGCTCCTTATTAGGTTACAGAAGCTAAAATCTTTCAATTTTGCCTCCAGCTGGACTTAAACCATTGACCTTAACTGTGAAAAGTATAGGAGCTTAACCACTAAGCTATGAAACCCACACCCTAATTATACTCTTGATTTTGCTAATTTTCTTTATTCTACTGATATCAATTATTAATCTGACACTAAGTATATAGCAAATATAGTATATACTGTTAGTAAACCTATTTAAGGTAAGTAATTAGCATAACTATTAATTTATTATATTAATTATAAGCTTTCAGCATCACTATTCTATCACTTACAGTATTTTGTAATTTGTATTATGTAAATTTAATTTAATTAGTTTAAAAAATAATATGTTGTTATACAAAAAACATTCTAGTAAGAATTTTTAAGACAAAATAGAAAAGAATAAAAAAGAAATAAAAATTTTATAATAAAATAAGAAAGTAAGAGTTATTTTAAAATATAATTTGATTAATATTAAGGTTATAAGTTTTATTTAAAACTTGTTTTAATCAGAAAAATATATTTAATATTTTACTAAAAGTTTAAAGTTTATTATAAAGATAGTTTTTTAAAAATAGTTAAAAGTTTAGTTTATTGTAATTAAAAAATAAAAGTAATATAGCAACTTTTTTTATAGATTACTTATATCAAAAATATATAAAAAAATATTTAATTATTTCTTAACATTTTACTAAATAACTCTTACTTGACCTCTTATATAAAGTTGTCTAACATACTTTTTTACTTCTAAGTAGCTATATTTTAAGTTCTAATAATACTTGGTTGCTAAGAAATAATTCAAAAACCATATTTTTAGTTTTTGTTTATTACTTAATATTTTACTATTTAAATCTATTATCTTGCCTATTTAATAGTTGTTTAGCTGAGAATGGCGATCCTAGTGTAGTGGTTGGGTTGTTATCCTTCAAGTGGCAGGTCTAAGGTTCAAATCCTACTTATGACAAAATTTGGAAATTATATCTGTATTACAGTAACTGTCTCTTGTCGATCAGTTGGCCTTATGTGACTATTACCCAGGTACACCAGGTTAGGTCCCCCCGACTTTGGGAGCTCAAGGCATCTATGCAAAGTGTAACATTACACATACATAGAAAAATATTAACCAGTATTACATAAGACTTCAGTGCAAACCCATGATAAGACCACTGGGTGTAGAAGACTAAGAAACTGAGACAATGGAAACCCACTTGAAAATTCCTGAGTAAAAAGGTAGTATGAACTTTTGATAGTACCATTGGACTGATTGAAGACCATAAAACACCTTTATAGGAACTGAAGATTAAAACAGGATGGCAAAATATATATAGAGGAGCATATAACCAACCAGGCCATCCAGTTCACTGGAGAAAAAGGATACAGAAGTATATCATACCAGACCATCTAGATTGGTAGTCTGAAATGAAACCGATAGTTCTAAGTTGTAGCTAGTAGAGAATGATGAAGAAGATGCCAGAAAGATGGATACTGGGGTTCTAGTGAACTTTACAAGAGTAAAAATAGTGTAATGTGGCAGTTAAACAGGTAACTTCTGTAACTGCAAGTGTTAGGTAACTATAGCATGTTGCATAAAACTAGATCTATATATGTAGGACATAAAGGCTCTAGTAAGTTTTCTATCAAGAATAAAGCAGTCCTAAGGAAACTGATAAGCATTGGGAACTTGAATAGGCAGCACTTTGAGATGTTCTTGTGATACAAAAAGGACTGCATATGCAGAGGGTTTAAATAGGCAAGACCCCTAGCTGGCTTGCAGATATGGCAACTAGTATAGAACTTATATAGTAATGTATAAGCGGACTACTTAAATTAGGCACCAAAAGTGCATGTATGGCTAGTTGTAACCTTCAATATAAGATAAGCCCCTGGTGGCATGCTGTGTCCTAATATACTTGAATAAAAACATTGCTACTCCCAAGATAGGGACTTTAACTTAAAAAAAAAAAAAAAATAGTTGTTCAGCTAGGGGTGTAGTAACCTAGTGAAGTAGTCAGGTTGTTAACCTCCAAGTGGTAGGTTAGATGTTCAAATCCCATTAATAGTGAAAATTTGGATAACCATCTATATAATATTCATATTACAGCAACTGTTACTAACAATTAGGTTAGGATACCTGTAATAGTAGTCACACCAGCATGACTGGCAGGTCATAGGGCATCTGTGTAAGTATGGCATTACACAGAGAAATGCAAACTAACAAATCAGGCAGTGCAAACACTAAATAAGTCCTTGTAGCCATGTAAATATATTAAAATTAAGTAACAAGAAGTCTATTTGGAAAGACCTGAGTAGAAAGATAGCTGGATCTTTGACAGCCCTATTGTAAAGGCTAGTTTGGGGAAACAGATACCAAGGTTATAATACTCAGTCATAGTAGCCAGACAGGCAAGAACCTCTGGGTTGGGAGTCTTAGGAGTACTACCAACCAGGCTGCTGGAATGAACCAGAGAAAAAGAATATCAGGCTGACTTGATATACTGATGAACTAGTCATAGTCCTACATGAGCTATCTGGATTGGAAGTTTGGTAAAAAGGCTGAACAAAAGGCAGAAGTATACTAAAGTACTGAGGTTATGCTATGAAGTAGATGCTGGGGTCTAAGTGAACTCTATAAGGGCATAGTAATTTAATAGTTAGCTCTGATTGCAAGTGTTAGTTCTGTCATAGCAATATCTAGGTCAGTTATAAAAATGGGTACAGAAGGCTCTGGAGGGTTTACCTTGAGGATAAATTAGTTTTAAGATTGAGGATGATGATCTGGTACATCTGAGATAACCAGTAATGTTAATACAAATTACAGATTCAGAGGGTTTAAAGTGGAACACCCAAGCAAAGGTGTTAGATACAGCAATTGGTGAGGAAACTTTAGGCAAACTCCTTAAATAGGTAATATAGAAAAGTTACATATATAGCCAATTGTATGCTCTTCTGTAGTAGTTCAATGAACCACAATACTGATAAATAATTAATAAAAAGTCAAAAGACCAAAGAGGTTACCTTAATACCAAAAAAAAAAAAAAATAGTTGTTTAGCTTGGGGTGTGGCGACCTAGTGAAGTAGTCAGGTTGTCAACTCCCAAGTAGCAGGTCTAAAGTTCAAATCTCATAGATGACAAATTTTGGAAAATAAGGTCTTTGTTATAGTAACTGTCTCTGTCGATCGGTTGGATTTGTGTATCTGTAACTTTTGTTGCACCATTTCGAATGAGAGCTCGAGGCATCTATGCAAAGCATAATATTACACCCATATAGAGGAATATTAATAATTGATGTTGCATAAGATTTCGATGCAAATCTATGATAAGACCACTAGGCATAGAAAGCAAAGAAACTGAAAAGTCAAAAACCCACTTGGAAATCCTGAGTAAAGAGGTAGCATGAACTTTCGACAGTACTATCAAACCATCAGAAGCCCCCCAAAAAAGATTACTAGGACCTCAGATGGATCAGATAACAATATGTGTAAAGAAGCACATACCAACCAGGCCACCAGGTTCGCCAGATGGGCCATCTGGATTGGTAGTTTGTGAAGTCTTGTGGGTCTTGTAGGTCCAGAAGTAGAGGTGTAGAAGTTAGAAAAGGAAGATATTAGGGTCTCTGTGAACTTTACAAAGATATAGCAGTTTAATGGTTAGCCCTAACTGCAAGTGATGGTCTAGGCCAGAGTGGTACTAGGTCAGCTATAAGTATAGGATACAGAAGGCTCTGGTGGGCTTAGTATAAAGTTAAATATAACTTAGTGATCATAGTATATTTGCAGCAATGGCTGCAGTTGATAAGGTAGGGTAGATATGGGAACTAGAGTATTTAAATAGAGAACCCACAGGCAGGTTCTAGGTATGACAACTAGTGTAGAACCTTCAGATGAACTACTTAAAATAGATAATGACTAAAGTTGTACAAGTGGCTAGTTGTACACTCTTTCTATAATTGCCTCTGTAGCTGTTGCACACAATAGTTATATGCTAACTGATTATCAATAAACTCCTGCATCACAATTACTCACCTTAACATTAAAAAAAAAAAAATAGTTGTTCAGCTTACTGAATTAAATATTTTAATATATATTTTATTCAAAACTAACAAAAACTTATAAAGATATAAGTGAAAAGCAAAAACAAAAACTTGTTTTTTGCAAGTTTTTTTATTGGCAATTTTAGGAAAATTTGCTAGAGTGTTCTAGAAATTTTACTTTTTTGGTACTTATTAGAATTTGCTAAACATCTAATTAGCTTGTTTAAAGCTTAAACTTTTTTTTAAAACTTTTTTAATTAGTCTGAAAACTCTTAAATTAAATAAATTTTTTTGAAAAACATATTTAGAAATCTATTTTTGGAACAAAAATGCTAACCTTGTCAACAACTGCACCAGATATTATCAACCTTGACTATTTTTAATATAAGTATTTTAAAAGCTTTAAAATTGGTATCTATAAAGATATAGCATATATATAATATTCTATCTATACAAACAAGCAACTTAATAATTGTATTAGTACTAAACTTAGAAGTAGTATTAAAAGTAATTACTATTTAAAAGCACCAGAAATGAGTTTTATCATTACTTGCTTTTGTAACAAGTACTACACTCACTTTATATTAACAACTAACCAAACTTACAAACAATATAAAATAACCTCTATTATCAGAAAATCTAAAAATATAAAAATTCTTGCAAACAATATTGCAAACTCTATTGAATTTGTCTCACTATTACTTACAGCATCTCCTTTACCTATTTTACACAATCACTCTTGTGCCAAATGTAACTTACTTATTGACTACAAAAAAATAAATAACCTGCACTATTTAGCATCTGATGCTATCTTATATAACAACAAATCTTATTACAAAACTTGCATAAAAATCTAACAACCTACTTAATATTTATTTAAAAACTTCAACAATCAATCAGATCTTATAATTCATTAGCATCTAAACTTACATTTACAATCTTATCTACAGGTACTACTAGTAACACAAATAATATAAATATAGATAACAACATAATCATAACAATAATTTGCAATAACAACAACAACTACATCAATATTAATTACACTTTAATAAACAACAGCAACAGTAACAGTAATCAAACAAACAACAACAATTACAAATACAAACAAATACTACCAAAAATTAATCTAAAATTAAAGTAAATTCAATATTTAATTGGCTTGCTAATTTTTCAATCTTTGATAACATAAAAGACAAATCACAACTTCAAATAGAATTTTCTCAAAAAATCTTTAACTTTCTTAAATTTTATCTATATAACTTCTATCCTAAAAAAGAAATCAAGCCTGAAACCTTTAAAAAAAAAGCTCTTAAAGCCAGCTTCTATTATATTATTCATAAAATGACTAGAAACAGGTCTCAATTTCTTATTGAATTTATTTAACAAACAAATTTTAATACTGACAAAGCTATTACTATCCTATTTAATATATTGAAAAAAACTCTTAAAAAACTTATTCTTGCCTTTACTATAATTTTATTCACAAAACTTAATTATTCTAAAATCTTTGCTTTCTTAGCTACCATTTTTCTATATACAAATTAAAACTGAATTCAACTTTGTATCAATATTGCCTATATCTATTTATATTTCTCAAACAACTACTAAGCAATTAATTACATTAAATTTGCTGAAAACTTTTAGCTTTGATTCAAAAGATTTAATATTATATTCAAAGTAATTGACTTTGACAAGGACAAGCAATACTTTATAATTTGATTTGATAGCAAATTTAATATTTATCTTGATTTTAATATTTCAAAAACTCTCTTTTTTTACAAACTTAATATCTTATTACTTGCTAATTCATTGAACTATTTAAAACAATAGTTTAAACAATTTTTTTTAATTTATAATTAACAATTTACTTAATCATTAGATAAAACCAAAGTTTTTAACTTCTTAAAATACCAAATTCAATAGCAATTCATTCTTTATTTTAAAGAAATACTACCTATAGAAATAAAATTTTAGCAACTTAATAACTTACAAAAACACTGAAATAAATCTATAAAACTAGCAAACTTTTATATACTTAATTGTAAGAAAGAAAATTGCTCTTATTTAGAAGAAATAACAATTCAAAATAAAAGAAAAAAATAGAAAATCCAAACCTACTTATTACAACATCATAACCTTAGTACCAATATAAATATTCACAACTACTAAATAATATCTTCAAAAATTTTTTGAAGAATTTTCAAAACAAGAAAATAAAATTTGGAAACAATCTAAAATTAGTTCATCTATATTCTACAAAAATAGCAAACATGAACCATCTTTGTATAACCAAATTTTAATTATTCTTCTTAATCAACTTGCAACAGAAATAGAAAAATTAGCTTGTACAATTAACAATGTTTTAACTAATTCTAAACATTACAGCTATTATTTCTATTTACATTTTAATTTATTTTAAAGCATTGTAACACAAAACCATCATATAGACAAACTTAACAAATAACAAGCAATAGAACTTCTTATTTTAAAACCTATTAGCACTAAGTTATTGGCCAGAGTTCTGACTTTTTACAACTTTTTTGACAAAAGTTTTATCTATTTACAAATTAATATCTATTACCAAGAAATAGCCTATTCAAAGATAAACCAAAAAATTTCAAATATTATACTCAATATCTTCTTTAATTAAAGAGTCTTTTTTTCTTAAAAAGACTTTTTTTCAATAAATCTGTTTTCTACAAATATTATAAATGCAGCCACCATCTTGTTAAAAGATACATCCTTAGTAGTTAATAAGAAAGATAATATAAGTAGACAAATAGTAAAGCCTATTTATATAAAGAATCAAGTTAATAACAGTTAGACCTAATATATAGAACAAATTATGACAATCTTTACAACTATACAAGCCAAGCTTCAAATAATAAGCAACTTTGTAGAAGACAACTCAACATTTTAAGTTTCTGTTTTCAATACTTTATCTTCTGCAAAAACAAACATATGCTACAACAAATTTCTATTATTATATAACATATCTACTATACATTACTATATAATATTTGAAGAATTTCTATTTTATCTTTGAAAACATTCTTTTAAGTATAGTTTTAAAATATCTATCAACTAAAACAAAACTAAACAACATATATATACTAATCTCTTAGATCTTACTCTGCATAAACATCATCTTATTCAATCTTTTTAATATAAATTATACAAGCATTTATTTTTACTAACAACATCAAACAGCATTTTATTCTACATCTATTCATCTTTACTTGGTTAACTGTTTTCTAATAACTTATCTTTAGCACTCTTATCTACTAATTTATTATCTATCTTTAATTTTAATCATATAGCCACATTCTTTAGCTCCTAATTCAATAATTATACCCAACTTGCTTCTCAATTATGAATAGCTAAAGCACCTATATTCACCTTATACAAACTACTTCATTTGTCAATATGTATACAAAATATATGCAAATATAATAATAAATTAAAACAATAAACTTGAGAGGACTATTGTCTATCTTATAATATTAATATTACTAGTATTACAAAAACTAAAATCTTATAAAACAATACATATAATAAATTCTTAAAATTTTAATACTTTACTTATATTTTTTTTTTTTATTTGAAGTAGTAATCTTGCCTGTATGTCTTTATTAGTAACATATAATTACACTTTTTTTATATACAAGTATATCAATGAAAGTACAACTAGTCATATATATAACTTTAGTCATTATCTAATTAAGGGTTCTGCCTATAGGTTACCTACTAGATGCCATACCTGAAACTCATCTATAGATCTTTTATTTAAACTTTCTAATTTTTAACACTTATATTTGCATATATATGCAATATTTACATTACTATTATAGTAACATATCAGGTTAAGGCTATCTTAGTTACTATTTATATCAAAGTACCACCTCATTAGATATTACTAAGTATCTATATTCCTTTAAATTTACTCTCAATGCAAGCTTACTAAGCTGGTACTAAGATTACTACTTAGATCTAATTTAGTGTATCTTAGATCTACTAAACCAGTTTTAATGCCAGAAGTGTTCAAATTTTAGTAAGTCTATTCCTTTTCCATAGTTTTCTTTTATATTCACTATAGCACCTACTAATATGCCTTCTTTTCATTTCTAATATATTCACTGCATCTCTTATATTGAATGCTAGCTCTCTATATTGGAAAACTTTTTTCCAAGAACTTCCTTTTATACTAATCTTCTATTCACATGAACTTAGCTATAGAGCTTTATATACATTTATATACTTTCATAGATTACAAAGTTTTTGCCTTCAGCTAGAATTGAACTGTTGACCTTGTCTGTGAAGGAAGGGTGCCTAGACCACTAAGCTATGGAACCTTATTCTTAATATTTTACTTATTATTAGTTATATATTAATAGTTGTAAAGCTGAAACAGCTATCATGATTCAAAAGCATCTTAAATCACATGTTTACAAAACACTCAATCTTCCTGAATATGATATCACAATAGACCTTTTCTTTAAACATGACTTTAAATTTTACATTATATCAGTTTATTTAACTTGTGATAACCTTCAATTTAGACTTTTTATTTAAAACAATATTATGTAAGAGATTCAAAAAGCAAATACAAATAATATACAACTAATTATTATGAATGACTTCAATATCTTTGACAACTTATAATCATTATTTATCAAACTTAAACTAATTTATTTTCTTCAACATAATAATATATATAATTTAGCAAAACATATACAATCTTGACTTTTATCTGGCATGTAGCAGATATAGCAGTTAAATTAACTATATTTGGGCCAACCACTCCATTATCTGATATCTAACTTTCTATTATACAAATAATACCAACCAAAGTATACTTAGTAATTATAATATACTAATATCATTTTAGAAATTTTCCTATACTATTACTAATAAATGATAATTAGCAACTAAACTAAATATAAAGTATTTGCTTATAAACAAATAAACTTTTATTGGAAAATTTTTCTGACCAAGTTATATCTAATCTTAAAAATAACAATAACTTTTTTATAACTAATTCTATAAAATCACTTGAAGCCTCTTGGCACAAAATTTAAACTAATATTATCATAGCTGTTCTTTAATATATTCTAAATAAAAAATTTACTGTTCATAACTTTCAACCTATTTTTTTTTTCAAAGCATCCAAATTATACTTAGAACTTAAAAAACTAGACAATATTATTAGATAAGTCAAAGCTTCAACTTAGAACCACACCTTTGTACCTGTATTTCATAATCTAGACATTTATAAACTTAACTTTCTTCATTATCTCAATATACCTAAACTGCTTTAGGATTCTAATTTCTTTTTTGACTAGATATTTGTAACTAATACTAAATAAAAAACACTTTATCATACCAGAAACTTAGAAAATATTAAAAATATAAGAGAACAAATTAATAATAATATAGCTAAAAGATGTACCAAACTCCAAAATAGTCTAATATTAATAATTAATAATATATTTAATCAATATAAAGATCCTGTTAAGTTTAACAATATTAAAGAATCTAATAATATTATTACTGAACTATCACTTATTAAACAGTATATTTAACAATATTTTAATAATTAAACAGTTTTTTAAAACATCCAATTACAATTCTTTAATACAATATGACAACAAAAATACTAATCTAAACCTTATATCAATTATATATGATATTAACTAGCACTTAAGAAATTTTTCTTCATAGAAGTTCTTAAAGCTATTAATCAACTTCCTAATAACAAAGCATGTAAACCATTAGATATTAGCTATAAGATGCTCAAACATGCTAGAACAGCATTCTTTGATACAATTATGGCTTTTTTTAATTACTGTTTTACATCTAATCAAATTTTAAACTAATAAAAAGAAGAAAGAATTTTTTCTAGTTTTAAAAAACTATCTTTGATAACAATTTAACTAATACTAGACCTATTAGTTTACTTGAATATGTTAAAAAAACTCTATACAAAACTTTTTACCAACTGGCTTAACTACATCTTTATTTATTATAAAATTCTATTACCCTTTAATTATATAATTTTACCTAGTAACAGTACAGCTATTCTTATACATATACTTAATAATGTTATTAAAAAAGCTTTCTGTAACTTAAAACAACTTTAGCTCTTATCTTAAGATATAAGCAAAGCTTACTATTCTGTAGACCTTACACTTTTTACCAAATTTTTAATATGCAAATGCTATCTAACCTTATTAACATTCTTACTGAATTGTTTACTAATTAACACAATCTGGTTATTACAAATTTAGATCTTACTAACTTCTACAATATTAAAATAGTATTGATAAAAAAAAAACTATTATCCACTATTCTAAAGAATTTACTATAATTCTCTTATAACCAAAATAGTTTTAGATTTTTTAGAATACACTTTGGCCACAAGGTAAAATACTAGTTTGCTTTAGCCAAAGTCTTAACAACTTTAAACCTTTGTATCTTTACTAGCATATATAGATAGCATACTTTGGATAGCCAAATTCAAAGAAATATTACAATTAATTATTGCTACAGCTATCTTTTTTTACTATATAACTAATATTCAAATTAATTCAACTAAATTAATTCTTATCTCAAATACACTATTTACAGTTTCTATTTATTTTTTTAGCTCATCACTTATATCAATACCTGCCAACCAACTATTCAAATTTTTAAAAAGTTAGTTCACTCTTAATAATTCATATATAAAACAAAGTCAACTAATTTATGATGAAGCAATCTAACTTATTAACATTACAAATACCAAAAAAATTACAAATAAACAAGCTATATACATTATCAATATTATAATTATTTCTACTATTAAATACAAACTATACAATATTATTCTTAAACACTCTATCTGTGATAAACTTTTATCCAAATACCTTACTATGATTAAACTCAAAACTAAACTCTCTTATACTAGCCCCAATAGCATTATGCTAAATTCTTATATATATAATGTATATAATATTTAGGATATCTAACTACAATATCATATATCTTGCTTTTAACAAAAAATTAACAAATCAGAGATTCTTGGCATTTCACTAAAATTAGATTACAGCAATTTTAAAACAACTTTTGGTCTGCTACTAACATTCTTTAGCACAGCTAGCTACTTATAGATAGATCTAACAAACTTATATTTAACTTTAAAATCATACAACTCTTACAACATTTTGGCATTTTAATCTTAGTAAATTCTAATGTTTTATGATCTAATACTGTTTATGATAGCTACTAATTATTAGAACTAATACTTAGTCAACATCTCAAATATTATAACTTTGCAAAAACAACATACTTAATTTAGAACAATTATATACTGCAAACAACAGTACACTACTCAAATAGTACTACCTTTTATTAAAACTTTATTATCTAATAAAAGAAAGGCAACCTTTTTGGTTTATCTACTTGAAAGATACAATTCTATCTAAATAGAATATATAATCTAATCCTTACCTACTTCCAACCTCTTAAAGGTAATGTCTTTGCATATAACACTTTACTAATCAAGAAAAAACTCAAACCTTGGCTACTTATCTACAATTATGATAATGATAAAATCATTATTGACAAAATTCACAAATATCTTCCAAACACAAACCAGTTCTCTATATTATACTAAAATACTAATATTGATTTAGAACACAATTACTACTATCTTTTCTTAGATTAAAACTGCATACTATGTACTAGATGTCATCTTAACTTAAACAGAATTAATCAAACATGCAAAATTAATATTTTAGCAACTATTTGTACTAGCTTTCTAAAAAGAAAAACTTTTAAACTCAAACTTAATACTAACTATCTCAATCTTATTTATTTAATAGCAATTAAACATTTTTTATAAATTTTATATAACTATCCTACTATCAATATATTAAATTTAACTATCACAGAAATCTTTAAATCTAATAACTGTTCAAACAAACTTGAAGAAAATTTTTAAAACAATTTATTTTCATCAACAAAATTTTTAAACAGATATATATCAATATATAGTATCAAATTGATATATATTGATTGAAAATAATCAATATATATCAATTAATTGTTATATATCGATATATATTACTAGCGATATATAATAATTATTGATATATAATGATTATAAATAATTATAATTACTATTGATAAGTAATGATTTGTATAAATTTTGTTATATATTATTAGTAATCTAAGGATTACTAATAATATATATCACCTTTAAAATTTTCCTGATGTTATAAAAAATTCACTTTTTATACAGATAAATCAGCAACTTATATTGAAATCAAACAAAGCTTAATGTGCATTAGATAGATTTAATTAACAATAATAACTAAATACTTCATAAATTTTTAGCTAAAATTTACTTTTAATTATTAGTTTATAAAACAGAGCTCTTTTCTATTTTATTACTAATCTTAACTGTACCTTGCAATGCAACACTTCAAATTTATGCTGACTCATAATTAGTTATTTCAAAGCTTTACAAACTCTCTACTTAATTTAACAATTCTAACAAACTTTTTAAATTTAATATATAGTCTTTATAGCATACTTTTCTTAATATCATTAAATCCTTTAACTTAAACATTAACTTTTATGAAGTTTAGACTTATACAGATAATATCTTTAATAACATGACTAACTTTTTAGCAAAACATAATTTTTTTTTATCTTTAATCTTTTAATATCCAAGTATTTACAATCTTTTTCACATTTTACAATAGGAACAAAATTTTGTCAAGTTTTCTATTAAATGTTTTATCAAAAATATTTGTAAAACTTATATATTAGCAATATGTTCTTTACAAAAAAGAAATAATAAATTAATTTATATTAATCATTACATAAATTGGAAATCTACATAGTTATATTTTAATTATAACTAAAAACCTTTATCTAATTTTATTAGCTTTAAATTTAATCAATTCAAAGTTTTTAAAGTTAAAACTCTACTAAATAAACTATTAATACACTTTTCTCTTTACAACATTTATTCAACTATCTTCATAAATGCTAACTGCTTTTAATGTAATCTTTCTAACTCTTACTCATACTGACTAACTTGCTATAATGTTTCTCTTATTACAAATATTATTAACACATCAATTTAGTATATTCTATTTAAAGCAAGTCTTAATTTATTTACTAATCAGCTACATGAACTTATTTTTATTTTATTTTTTTTGTATTATAAGTGGCAATCTTGCCTGTCTGTCTTTTATTAAGTAATATCTGATTATTAATTAATACAAAGTTTATCAACAAAAATATAGCTAGCCATATATATAACTTAAGTCATTATCTAATTAAGAGTTCTGCTTGAAGGTTACCTACTAGCTACCATACCTAAAATCTGCCTGTAAATCTCTTATTTAAACTTTTTGATTTTTAATCTTAGGCATTACAACCTTCTATTACTACATGGACATACCAGATTAAGACTATCTAATTACTATTTATATCAAGATACCACCTCATTGAATGTTACTGAGTATCTATAGTCTTTTGAATTTACTCTTGATGCAAACTTACTAAGTATGGTACCAAGATTACCTTCTTAGATTTTATCTATGTTAGTGTATCCCATATCCACTAAACTGGATTTAGTGCCAGAGGTGTTTGAGTTTTAATAAGTCTATTTCTTTCTTATAGTTTCCTTTTATGTTTATCATATTACTTGCTAGTGTGCTTTCTCTCTATTTTTGGTATGTTCATCACTTCTTTTGCATTGAGCACCAACTCTTCATATTAGGAAACTTCTTTCTGAGAACTTCCTTATATACTAATCTTATATTCATATAGGCTTAGACTACAGAGCTTTGCATACATTTATATGCTTCTGTAGATTACAGAGTTTTGCCTTCAGCTGAAATTGAACTGTTAATCTTGTCTATAAAAGAAGAGGCACCTAGACCACTAGGCTACAGAACCCCATTCCTTTACATGAACTTATTTATAAAATTCAAAACTATCTTTTATTTGATCAAATATTATTTCAAGCAAACTCTTTTTATTTTGATCTTATTTTTAAAGGCCTTATACCTAAAGCTTTAATTAAAACTATTTATAATTATAACATACTTACTAAAATAGTCTCATAAATAATTATTCAAATATTTTTTAATATTAATAATCAAATTTATAATTAAATATAAAATTCTTATTGTATTGACTTTTTTAACTAAAAAAAAATAATAACATTATATCTCTTCAAACTTTTAACAATCACAATACTCTACAACAAATACAACAAACTAGACATCATAAAAGATTATATATAAACTATATATACTTATATTTATGTAAAATAACAGATCAATTATATTTATATCCTAATATCTGACTACTGATTGGACAAGCTATTAGAAAAATTAATATATAGATAACACTTTAAATTAATTATAGTACATTTTATAATTATATTCTAATATTACAAATCTAGATAAGTCTTAATCACTTTAATCAGTTTAGGTTACAGATAAAAAAAGTCATCTGAACTTTAATTTTTGCATGTAGTTTTTATTTTTATTTTTATTTTATTATTTTTTTTAAGATAAGGTTTTGCCTTTATCTTTATTATAATTTGTATTAAGAATCCACAAGAGGTTTCTTTGACTAAAGGTCAAGTTTACAAATTGTTTACAAGAATAAAACTTGACTATAGATATACTAAGACTATCTAGTTTAATCTAATTTATCTGCAACCTAAACCTACTAAAGTGGTTAAATCTTATCTAGGTTTTATTATTTAAAGTATTGCTAATTTGATAGTTAATTATATAGTTAGTTGGAGTGCTATATTTAATCTATTCAAATATCTAAATAGATGTTTTTTTTCATCATTCCTATAGATGGACAAATATTGTGTTCATCTTCTATATGTTGTTGATCTGCCAAACCACAAATACAGTTGTAAATATATAGTAATCTAGAGTAGTGTATGCTTCCTATATGGTTTAAATTATTATATGTATTTGTTTGTATACATGCAGATCAAGTTGGTATATTATGTTGGTGTTTTCAATTGGCTAGTTTTGTACAATATAGTTTCCATATTTGGTTGTATATTTATCTGATAGTTTTATTAAAAATTTAATAGTGATATTAGTTGCAATTTGGTTAAAATCTGTGTATTTACAGATTGTTTAAATAAGTAACTAAGAAATATATTCTTGTAAAGTTGTATAAATATTTGTACTATTTGAAATATAGTTATTAGAAGTTAGACATTAGTAACTGAACAGTTTGTTATATAATTCTTGTAGTTCAGAGTTTGTAATTTCTAATCTGCTAGAATTAAAGAATTGTTGTATAGTGTTGTTGATTATACAGCTTAGATTTAGTATATAAGAGCAATTTAACCAATGTCATAGTCCTTTGTATGCATTTTAAGAGATGCAGTTATTGTTAATAAATGTTGTTAAGTATAATGAGTGTAGATGTAATAATGTTGGTAGTATATTTAGCATTGTTTTAATTTTAAAATGTCAAAGTTTAAAGTTTGTATATAGAGATGATCTTTTGTTGTTGTTGTTAAGATAAGACTATGTTGCATTTCAGTTAATTTGTATAGCTATTGGTATAATGTTTTCTATATGGTGTTGTAATAACCATATTGCAGTATTTTGGGCATTACAAATGTTTTTGATAGATCTTTTTGTTGGTTGTTTGAATGCAAGATTGTTGTATTGTAGATAGTATTACAGATTATATATATTGTTATATATAAATTCTAATATATGTAGATGATTTTGGTTTTTTGCTAATTTATTTGCTATGTTGTTAAAGATGTTGTTGCTATATGCAACTACTTTTTAAAAGTTGACTTCAATTTGGTAATGTGCCATATTGGCTAGTAGTTGTATGAATATTGTTTGTTTAGTGTTGCTAGTAATTTTAAGAGTTTGTTATATTTAGTTATTATAGATTGAGAGTCTGTAAATATTATGACCTGACTAGATCTAGAACAGGTACTAATTGCTAATAAAATAGCCATAAGTTTAGCTTTGTATGAGAAAGGCTAAAGCTTAATTTCTGCTAAGTAGCTTTGTATAGTTGTGTTATTTTGAACTTGGACCTAACTGATTTCTATTTTACATTGTTCAGATATAATATGTATTACTGATCTATTAGTATAGAAGGTTAGTTGTAAATAATTAGTATTATATTATGCAATTTGTTGCAATGTTTGTGTAGAATAGTTATCATTAAATAGTTTAAGTATCAGGTTGTTGTAAATTGTAATTGTAGAAAGTGTTGGTATTGTAATAGGATGTCTTAGTACAATTGAGTAGAGTAAGTTCAGTAGGTTAAAATATAGATTAAGTTTTTTTGATAAGTTTGTATAGATAATTCTTCCCAAGAATTTTGTTGCAAGGCTAGCTGTAATATCAAATATACATTTGTTTTGTATACATTTAGAGTTCAAAAAGCATCCTGTATATTGTTTGCAAGTGTAGTCTGAATAAGGATATAATGCTGTTTGTAAAGTGTTAAACTAAATTGTTTAGTATATAATAGAGATAAAGTTATCTAACTGATTATGTCTTCTGGCTTTTCCAATAATTATATCAGTTTGATTGTATGTTATTAGCCAGAGTTTTGGTTTTATTTTGTAATGTCTAGTAGTAAAAGATAATGAGTTTGTATTTGATAACTGTACATGTTAAAGGTTAAATTTTCTTGTTTGTTAAAAAACAAGTAGTTTGTTTTTTAAGATTAGGAACTATAATGGTTTACAACCTTTAGGAATTTGTTGTATTCATAGAGAAATATATTGCCAGTCTAATAGCACTGAGTTATTACTTAAAGTTAGTTGTTCTAGATATGTAATTTGTTTTGTACATAATTGTTTTTTGAATTAGAGATATAGTTTGTATAAATGTAATAGTTTTTTAATAGATGTGTATAAATGTGAAAGTATAAAGGGTTTGAAGTTGCTAGAATGCATTTGGATAGTTAATTGAAGGTCATTGAGTAGTTGTATAATTGTAAAGGTAGTGATATGTTTATTTGGTCCATCTATTATTGGGTTGTTATAACATAGAATGTTTGTTGTTAATTATAAATTGTTTTGTATTTGTTAAAGTCTAATGTGGGTACTTGTACCCATAAGCTTAGGGTTATTAATACAAAGTAAGAAGTTTGAGATATGGTGTTGAATTCGTATATTTCAAATTTTTAATACCATATATGTTGTAATTTAATAATGTACTATGTGGTGTAGTTGTAGGTAATTTGAATTTATGTTTAGCAATAGTAATGTATTGTGATAGAATAGAGTTACATGTTGTGTGTAATAAGACTATATTATGTATATGATATTCTAAAATAGGAATAATAACAGTATTGATAATATATGCTGCTTGTTTATCTGTTATATTTTTTGTTTTAAGTATTTCATTAAGTCCTAGTGCTTCTTGTTTAATTAGTTTGATTTGAGTAGCATATTTAAAAGTAGTTGTAAACCAACATTCTAAAAATTTAAAAGATGTATAACAGAGTAATGTTTGTATTGTAGAGTTTATAAAATGAATAGTTGAAGCTAATTTTGTATTAAAGATTAGAATGAATTTGTGTAAATTAATTTTGATATAGGACATAGTATAAAACATTAATATGTTTATACTATTTCTTGAAGTTGCTCTTTGGTTTTAGCTAACCATAGTGTATCATCTATATATGCCAAGGTTGATGTTGAAGTTGTTGCTGATTGGTATTTTATTAAGTTAAGTTGAGAGATCTATTTGGTTGTTGAGGTATAACCAGTATATCTTTTGTTTATATTGTTAATAAGTAAATCGTAGTATATGCACTAAAGAAAAGATGTTATAGTCTCTCTTTGGTCAATACCATCCTGTACTTCATATGAAGAAGAGGGGCTGAAGTTGGTAATTACTTGATTAGAATGATTTTGAAGTAGATTAATTATAGTATTGACTAAACATGTAGACATATATATATGTTGTAATGCTTTGTTAAGAAGTTAAATGTTTACTAAGTTATAAGCTTTACTCATGTCTTGTAATAGAATCCAAATTTGTTTTTTAGTACAGGTTGTATCTTTAATGAAGTTGTTAAGTATATGTATAGAGTTGTTGGTTGAGTTGCCTAGAAGTGCAACATAGTTATGTGAATTTAAGATAGAATAAGTTGTAAGGATTTTGTTTAGCTAGTTAGTGAGGATTTTTGTATAAACTTTTTTAGAATGTTCGACTAAAGTAATGGGTCTGATATTGTTAAAATTTCATCAAATTGGAGTTTTTTTGATATTGGATATATTCTAATTTTTTTCTATTGTTTTGAGATGTTTTGTAAAGTTAGACATCTGTTTAAAAATGCTGTAAGTGCTGTTAGCATATCTATTTCAATATGCTTAATCATCTCATAACTAATTTCTGATGGTTTACAGGCTTTGTTATTTAGAAGTTGTTGAATAGTTTGTATAACTTATTTTATATTGATATGTTTAAGTGCAGAATTGTACTATTCAAAATTAATTTTTGGGTTTGGTGTGTATTCTATTTGCTAGTATTAGTTGAATATTTGTTTATTATAAGAATGATGTACTGTCTATTCATTAAAATAATTAGAAATGTGTTGTTTAATTAATTTGGAATCAGTAATAATGTCTAAATCAGTTTTGATATTATAAAAATGTACTGGCTCTTTATATCTATTTAGTATACTATTAATCATTTTCATTGGTTGTGTAAGTAATCGTTCATATCTTTTGTTGATTGCTGTATTAATATGTTTACATAAGTGTTGTGCATTTTCAAGATTTTTGGTATTGTAAAGTGTTTTCCAACAGAGTTTTGTTTCCTGTATCCATGTGGCTAAATTAGATTATTGTTGTGAAGATGTGTTGATGCTAAAGTTGTGTGTTATGTTGATTTGGTTAATTAGACTTTGTATGTTGTTAGGTATTGTAATATTATGTAAAAAATGCTTTTTAACTCAATGTATTATATGTCTGATAGTTTTAAAATCATTGTATAGTTATGTAGCTTTTGGTGTAAAGGTATGAAATAAGTTTTTGACAGTATATTTTTTGTTTAGAATATGTTTAAGAGCTGCTTTAGTTATGCAGGTATCTATTTTGTGCCATGTATGTTCAAGACTTTCTGTGGTATCTGTTGTTATTGGCACTTGGTGTTCTATCATATTAGTCTTAACTTGATTTGAAAATTCTTTACAGTTTTTTTTAGTTATTGATTTGTAGTTATATGTTCTTCTTTTGTATCTGTTTTTGTTTCTGGTTTTAGATATTGCAAATGGAAATTTTCAGATAGATATTAATATTTGGTAATCATTATTAGTTGATAATAATGAGTTGTCAAGTTCGAATTTGTGTAAATATAGAATTAATGAGTCATCAGCTCAGATATAGTCTATTCTGGTTTGATATCTAGTACTTTGCTATGTGCTGTGAATATTATTAAAGTAATTTGCCAAGTTATATAAGTTGATACTATGTAGATGGTTTAACAGTTGATATTTAATAGCTAATAAAATTGTAGTATCATTGTTGACATTAAAGTCACTAAGAATAATAGGATGTAAATTAGTAGCTAATGCTTGTTATATCTATCCTTTTACTTTGTCTTATGTTGTTTTTCAAATTGATGAATTTGTTGAGAAAAGGTAGACTAATGTAATTCTAAATTTGTAGTTATGTTTGAAAAAAACATCAAGTGTGATAATACCATCATTGTGAGTAAATATATTGTGAATATGGGGTTGAATATAGCTTTGAACTATGATATATGTTTCTTCTTTCGATGTTGTAGAATTGGCTCAGTAGTATGTATAGTATTGTATATTGAAAAATTTATTAGATATTTTATCTGAAATTTTTGTTTTAGTAAGACTTACTATGTATAAGTTGTATGTTAAATAGTATTTTTTCTATAATAATCTTTTTTCTCTAAAGTTATATTCTTGTATATAGTATGTTGCAATTCTAAGTTAGAAAGAAAAATCAGTTGTAAGATTTTCATGTAATGATAATAATGATGTAGTTGAGACTTGTGTATGATATATTGTTTAATAAGATAATAAGTCTATTTCAGATTTAATATAAAACTGATGATTTGAGGGTGTTGGTATAGTAAAGACTGATATTGATATAGTTGATTTAAGTTGAATATTTGAATAGTGCCAAATAGTTTGAACTAGTAAGATAAAATAATTAAATAAAGGTTTGAGTTCTGATAAAAGATAGACATGAGCTTTGCTATAATTATTCTTAATAAAGTTAGTTAATGTGTAGTCATATAAATTATTAGATAAGTAGCCAAAGCTATGTATATGTTGTAAAAAGGTAATAATAGTTTGAGAATAAGAAAGAAGTGATATGTGGTTGTAAAATAGAAATTTATTATAACAGGTATTAAATTGAATATTGTCATAATATTATTTAGCTATAGTAGTTTCATTATAGCTATCCAAAATGATTTCTAATAATTGAGGATAGGTGTTGTCTAGTTTATTATCTTTTATAATTAAATTAGTATCTAATGTATTATTGTTTATTGGAGAAAATTTAGAAGAGATAGATATAGATAAATAGTAAGTATAACCTAATAGTTGTAGGAAGAATTAATTAGGTAAGGGTTGAGACACATTTAGTAGGTGTATATAGTATTCACTATAGTCAAGCTTAATTACTAATCTGAGTGTATAGTTAAAATTGTTATATTGTATAAAGTTATATTGATAAATGTGTTTGAAAAAGAAGTTAAGTGTTTGTAGATATGGAAGTAGAGGTAAATTTAAATGTGTTAGCCATTGATTATAGCATAAGTCTGGATCATATAATGTATTATAAATAGGTTCTTGCAGAACTTTCTTGATGTTTAATGATAAAATGTAATTTAAGAAAGTAGGAAATTCTTCTGTAGATTTGCTTACTGTATGCTCAGCTCTCACAGCTGCGAAGAGTGCCATAGCCTGCTCTGTACATTAAGTTTGGCTATTATTACCTTGGTTCTCTGCGTAAATAAACTTAACCACTTGTCTACTTACATTATTCTCTTTTGGAAATAACTCATGTTCAATAGAGGACATCATAATACCAGAAGCAGTAATTGCATTTATATGTTTTACAGAAGATTTGATTAAAAAAGATTATAAGAATAGGTAGTAGTAGTTTCTTGTTAGAGGGTTTCTGTATAGGATAATATTTTTTAATTTTGTTATTATCTTTGCTAGATTTTGGATTAAAGAAAAAATTATCTTTAAACTTTTTAAAGGATTGAAATTTGATTTTAAATTTTTTTGAAGGATTTTTTGGGCTTGCAGATAGATTGTAGTTTTGTATGTTTTAAGAATTTTTGGTATAGAAATTATTGGTTGTTTGAGAATATAGAAGTAAGTAATTACTCAGGCAAGGAAATGTGTATTAACTAGTTTTGTTGTAATTTTGTTGATAGTCTGATGGTTATTAAGATTATTGATTTTATTATTCTTAGCAACAGCTTTAAGAAAGGCATGAAAATAGGAGTAAAAATAGAAACTATAGTGTTTAGGGTTTTCAACAGTATTATTGTTGTTAGAGAAGTAAGTTTCTGCTTTATTAGCAAGTTTGTAAAGCAAGTTTGTAAAGCAAAGATAAAAGTGTAATGTTTTGAAAAGTAGCATAGTGTTTTTGGTCTTTTGCAAAAATAAAAAAATCAAGATCTGGTTGAGTTTATTTAACTGAGTTGTTATTTGATATAGTAGCAGGAAATTTTTCAAAAGATATATCAAAGAAATTAGTAAACAAGTTTTCAAAGTTGTATTTAATGTCAAAAAAAAAATGGTGCATAGATTATCTTTGCTATATATACAGGTATAAATATGAAATAGAGCAGCTTTGGTATGAAGTAGTGATCATTCTCAAAGAGAGTTAATTGAAGTTATTATAAAATCTGAAGAAAGTAGTCTCTTGCATAATTTTGTAAGTTTAGTAGCAATTTCATATTTGATATAATTAAAGATTTTAGTTTTATTAATATTGATAAATTATTTTTTGTAATTAGCAAAGAAGGGTTTAAACCATGATTCAAAATCAGGCCTGTATTTTTTAAGAAAAGAAATACAAAAGATTTATTAAAATTCTTATTTGGGAATATTAAATAAGATATTAATATTATATTTTATATTTTAAATAAAGATTAATTAATAACATCTTTACTAATAAAGTAGTAAAGTAAAAAGTATATTGATAAAATGTTAATTGTTTTAGAAAATTTAGCAAGGTTGATTGTTTGATATTCATTTTGTAAATAAAGATGAATTCTTGCCAAATTAATTGCTACTTGAAAATGGTTTTGTAAAATATAAAGAGGAATTGATTTGTGTAAGGAAAGTATTTTAGCATAGTAAAGCTTAGTAAAAAGAGTTGTAGTAAATTTGTGAAGAACCATTTTAAGAGTTGAATGTAAGATGTTGAAAAATATAGTAATTGAGTTGTTAATAGTAGAATTGTGTTAATAAATAATATCTGTAAGAAACTTAGGTTGTATACTAATAAGAGTTTTAATGAAATATTTAAAACTCCATTTAGATGCTTGTTCGAGTTCAGTTACAGATTTGGTAATTTTTTCTGATACAAAATTGATGAGATGAGATTTAAAAAAGTCAAAAATTTGTTGAGATAATGGTGTATTAAAGTTAGTAAATAATTCTATTTTAGTTGTGATTAGATATTTTTGAGTTCAGTTAAGAAGATTTTCTTTTGTTTGTTGTGGAATTTTTATTTTTTGCTAAGTAGATTGTTTTTTCTTAAGAAGCTAAAGAAAATCTTTAAAGATTTGAATTTTTCTTTTTTTCTGATAAGAGCAAATTTAGTAATAAGAAAAACAGATTGTTGTTATTAATTAAGAGATTTAGTTTGAATTAATGGTTTTAACTTGAGGTTAGAAATACAGCTAGAGTGAGTAGGATATTCACATAAGATTTTGGCAATAGGATTAAGAGAGTGTTTGTTATTAGTTAGAAAAATATATGAAATATTTAATTTATGATAGATGATACAAATGTGGGTATCTTATATATAAGTTTTAATAGCTGCAGTATTAGATATAAGATCTGTAACAGTTGAAGAGATGGCAACAGATGAGTTGTCATAATTGAATAAAAACAGAAAGATTTTGCTTATAAATGATTAAGAGATAATATTTTTGGTTTTTTTGAATTGATTTAGAATTATATTTATAGAAGTAGCAGAACTAGAGGTTGGGAAGATATTATAGATCTTGAGAAGAATTGGTAATAATAAGATGTAAACAGAATATGATAAGTTTTACAAAGACATTGAATAATAAAAGATTGATGAGATGCTTTGAAATAGTAAATTTTATTTTTTTTATTATATTAGTTGGGTGTATAGCAAATTGAATAGTTTAATTTGTTGTAAGTTATTTTTTTTAGTCATGACACTAAAACTGTCACTATATTTAGCCAAAAAGTAATCTAAATTATATTGGTCTGGATCTTGATTAAGTAGTGTAAACATGATTGCTTTAAAAATAATAACAGATTTGATATTAAGATTCTTGAATCCGATAAGATGTTAATAATATATAGTATGACAAATAAGAAGTATAACAAATAAGAGGTATGATAAATAAAATATGTAACAATTAGAAGAATGTGACAAATACAGAATGAGACAAATAGAAGAGTATCATAGAAAGTATATAACACTTTGCAAATCTATTTGTAAATCAAAATTGATGTTAAACAAATGTTATATAAAATTATAAAAATACAAATTTATAATTAATAAATTATATAATATTAATTAGTAATCCTGTTTTAGATAGATTTAGATAAAACAGACCAGAAACAGTTTTCTAAAAAATAAGAAGAAATTTTGCAAGAGAGTTTAAGTGTATTTTGTTAATAAGTTGATCAGTTTTAGGTTATTTTTAATAATTTATATATCAAAATGAAGCTGTGAATAAGCTTTTTTTTTTATTCTAGGATACAAGAGTTGTTTAATTAGTAAAATTTTAAGATAACTTAAATAGAAATGTTTTTATATTTAATAAAAATATCTTAATAAATAAGAGATTCAAAAATATATAACTAGGCTGCTTAAGTATAAAATTATGTCAGAAACAATTCTACTTAAATATACAAAGGTAGTTTACTTAATAAAATATTGAATAATAATTAATTGTTTGTAGCAGAATTTGGTATAAGTGATTATCAGAAAGAGTTAATGATTTGTATGTTATTAAAAAAGCAGTTTTTATTTTTTATTTTATTTTTTTATTGTATTAAAGTGACCTCTTTGGTCTTTTGACTTTTATTAATTATTTATCAGTATTGTGGTTCAATGAACCACTACAGGAGAGAGTACAATTGGCTACATGTGTAACTTTTCTATATTACCTATTTAA
>CAJVQA010000867.1:0-29316 GCA_910591915.1 Cetraspora pellucida | reverse complement strand
TTAAAATCAACTTTGAGTTTCCAAGTAATTGGTTTCGACAAATTAAATTTTATATTGGAATAAAACAAAGAAAACACTAGATAAGTAGAATCTATGGCCTTTGGATGCTTTAGGGGGAACAGGTTCAGTTAACTAGATTATAAGTGTCGAAGTTGGTAAACAAATTTGCTTGGACTTTTTAACTCGAGTTGCCACCTTTGTGCTAACACCAGAACCGAAGTTAGCTATTTGTGGCTTCTGCCTTTCCAATAGTATTAAAAACTAGCAGTAATGTGTTTGGTATTTTAAAGAAAGCTATATTATTATAAGGAACTTATAGTACTATTTCCAAGTTTTTGTTAATTTTGTTTGTTTTGATGATCTACGAGAAAGAGTTTTTGAATGATCTGATCTACCCTTTTTGTACTAGTTCTCAGGCTGTTACATATTTCAAAGTATATTATCTGCTAGTAAGGTACAAAAGACCCTCTGTTGTTAACTATCTACTTACTTTTAGAACACTAACAAGGTCTACTCTTATAGAATTCACCTAGACTCTAGCACTAACTTCATAGCATATCTCTAGTACTTTTAGTATATCTTTGCTTTGATCAATTCAAATAGCTCAGAAGGACTGTATCCTGTTCTTGGTATATTAAGGCCAGCCTAATATTCTTTTTCTTTAGTTCAAAATCTAGCAACCTGTTGGTGTTACCTCTTATCTGAGGTTCTTGCTTATCTAATTTTTTTGTATTAGTATCTATTTCCTAGATTTAGCCTTTACAGTAGTACTGTTAAAGATCTGTATTACCTCTCTGCTCAGAATTTCCAAGTAAGCTCTGGCTTTCTAGTTTTATATATTTATACAGCTCAAGGACTTATTTTAGGTTTGCACCACCTGGTCCTGGTTTGCATTCTTCTATATAATAGGTTATACAGATGCTTCAGACCTGCCAGTCATACTAATGTAATTATAGTTACAAGTATTTTATTTCAACTGATTAACAGAATACTATTACCATAATACTGTCTATATATTACATAAGTGATTATCTAAATTTCGCTATTGGTAGGTTTTGAACTTACAACCTATTACTTGGAGAAATGACAACTTATCCACTTTACTAAGTTACTACACTCTTGGCAAATAATTTTTTATTTTTAAAATTCTATATTTAATAAACTTATTGAAAAAGTATTAACATGCATAATTAATTTTATAAAAAGAACATTACAAAAAACTTCATCTATATATACAAATACTAAAGATTGTAAATACTCAACCAAAATTAATTACAAATTATTTTGTCAGGATATAATTCTAATGCATGATTCAATTCTTCTATTACTAATTGATAAAAAATAGCTTCTTTTTTTTGAAAATATTCTTGTTGTTACTATAACTAGAAGCACAAATAGTGCTTTTTTATTAAGATATTATAAGTAACTTAGTTACTTTTTAGATATTTATATATTAGTTTAAAATATTTAGATCTAGTGCTAAAAAAGTTGTTTTTTAAAATTCATATTTCCTTTAAAATATGATTTTTAATAAAAGAGTTTAGAAAATTAAAAGATATATCTTAATTTTTCTATTTTACAGAGATGTATCAACATCATATCTTGTAAATTGCAATAATGTGTAGCCAAATTAAGGCTGCTAGAGTATGAGAACAAGTATTGTTAGAGGCTTGAAAGATATTATCTAATAAGAATAATATAGATATTTCTTTATTAATATTAAAAAAACTGTATACTTTTTTTTAGATTATTATATTTCAAAAACATTTTAAAGCAAAGTATTCAATAGTTTGTACTTCATCTAGATACTAAGTACAGTTTTCTGTTTCTGATAATTCAATATGTCTTAATTAATAACCTAGCAAAAGTGCTCTGTAAAAAAGATGCTAAAAAATATCTTTTTTTTTATTATAAACATACTTTAAAAAGAGCCAAATATGCTGTAGCATTTGTGAAGAAGTTTGTAATATAGTTAATAAAAGAGAAGATTCTTTTAAGAGTTTTAAAATTTTTTTAACTGAGAGTTTGTTTTCTTTAATTTCTTTAATTCTAATTTCATTACTATTTCAGAGCCAGTTAGAAGTATATAAAATCTTGTCTTTGATTTTTGTTCAGGTCTTTAAATAAAGTATCTATTCTGAAGGCTAGGCTTTTATACTTGTATTATCAGAATTCAGTACCTAAATAGAAGAGATGTTTCTTTTATTACTAAGTATTGCCTGAATCTTATTTTTTTTATATATTTCTGACATAAAGTTGGACGTAAAAAGTCTTATCCAAACTGTTATTAAGCAAGCATTTAGTATATCTTTAATAACTGAAACTTGAAGATCTGCTAATTTTGCTGATTGCTAAAAAATAAAATATCTAAAAAGCATTCATAATATACTCTTGATCTAAAAAGTTATAATTTTGTTTATTTTTGCTACTTGCTTTTTGTTTAAAGGTAGCAAATAGGCTAAGTATCAAACTTTAGATAAGATAAGTAACTTTACAATTAAAATTTTCTCTTTAAAGAAGAGGTTTCTGTTTAAAAGCTTGTTAAAAAATCTTTTTAGCTTGTTAATAATGGTGGCCCAGAAATCTTTTTTCAGTTGGCCATTAGTAAGAATGTTATAGTTCAAAATAGTAATATTTTCTTGTTTTTCTAATTTGATAAATTGGTTTTTATTAGTAAGTTCTATTTGTTAAGCTATAGCTAGAGAGAAACTAATTTGATTTTAGTTCTGTTAATTTTTGTATTTGAAGCTGCCTTATATAGGCTTAGTGCTGCTATAGTTTTGTTCTAATCTGTAAATGACCCAATTCCTGTTGTTAAATTATCTGCATAGGCAGAAGTCTTAAAGAACTAATTTTCTAGTTTTATACTCAGTAATTGTTTTTCTAAGTTTCTTATAAGAGTTTGAAGACTAGTATATAAAGAGGTAAAAAAAGAGAATCTTCTTGTTTAATACTTTTTTCTACTCTAATTAGTTTAGAGATAGTCCTGGCATCTATAATGTAAGCCTTTTGGTTAAAGAAAAGATTATATATCAGGCTTATAAACTTGTAATCAAAGTTTATATTTTTTAAAGTAAGTTCTAAAAAATTATAACTGATATAGTCAAATGCTTTTTGTTGATTAATAATAAGTAACCAATATTGTTTAAAGAAATCTAATAGCTTTCTTAATGTAATAATAATATCAAGAACTGCATTAGTAATAGATCTGTTTTTAATAAATCCATGTTGTTGATAAAATACTATCTTCTTACATATAAGGTTAAAATAATTGACTAAAATTTTTATAAAAATTTTGGTATTACTATTTACTAGTGATATTAGTCTCTAGTTATTTATATCTTTGAAGTTTTTTGCTTTTTAATTAACCTTTTATACCAAGAAGTTGGCATAACTTCTGAACTAAGAGCATAATTAAAAATACTATAAAGAACTAGTTTTATTACTTTTTTAGTAAGTTTATAAAACTTATATGTTAGTTTATCTGTACTAGAAGCCTTATTGTTTAGGAGATTTCTAATAATATGTTTGATTTTCTCTTGTGTAATTTTTTGTATAAGAGTCAAATTATGTACAAAAAAAACTTGTATTAAGTTTTTGGTAATTTTTTCTGCTAAATTAATATTTATATTTTCTTTTTTATAAATTTTTGTATATTTTTTTTTTATATAGTAAAGAGTATTTTTTTTTGTTTGTTGTGAAGCTTCAAGATCTTTAATGTTTTTTAATGTTGAGCATGCTTTTTTTTTTTTATATTTGGCAAAAAAGTATTGTATAGATTTTTCATTTTGTTCAATTTATAGAGCTTTAGAACAAGTTTGCTATTTTTCAACAAACTTAGATAGTTCTTTTTGAAGATCTGAGTTTAGCATGTCAATTTGTAAATATAGGAAGTTGTTTTTAGGATTATGTGCTAGTTTTTTTTTTTAGTTAAGTAATGTTTTTGTTTAGTTTTGTAATTTTGTTTTTTATCACTTTTGGTTTTCTAAAAGCTCTAATAATAGATTGTATATGTAATTTATAAAAGTTCTAATCTTCTATATTTTAATTCTAAGATTTCATCTAATATTTTTTTTTTAATTTTTCATTCTTAAAACAGTTTTTATTGAATCTCCAAAAAGCAGATTCTTTTTCTTTAAGGTTAAAGTTTAGAATGCACTTGACTAGTAGGTAATCTAAGTTTTTAAATTTTGTATTAACTTTTAAAATTAAGTAAGTATTGTTTTCATTAACAAAAATATAATTAAATGTGTAGCCATAGTGTAATTGCCTTGAGTTTTTTTAAAAAAAATATAAAATGGCTTTATTTTTGCAAAGTTAGAAAAATCCAAAAAATTTTTAATAAGATCTTAAAGTTGTGTTTTAGTAGTATCATATTGTAGAGTTGTCTTACTAATTCTATCTTTTTCTAGATAGAGATTAGTATTAAAGTTATCTTTAATAATATTAATAACATTTTCTTTAATTTGAAAAACTATTTTTTAAAAAAGAGTTTTTTGTTTTTTGAGCTAGATAGAGCATATATGTTGAAAACTTGAAATGTAAGCTCTTTGTATTTGAAATTGATAATAATTATTCTATTATTTAGATTCAATTTTATATTTTTAAAAATTATATCTTTATTGCTTGCAAGTATAGCTATTTTGTTTATTCAAATAAAGTCAAATATCCATTAGTTTTTGAGGAAGTTTTGTATGCTTTTGTTATTTAAATTTATTTTTTGTAGCATAATTAGGTCTAGTTTATATAATTTTAAAAGAGTTAAAGTGTTTCATTGATTTTGTTAGTTGTTCAACTCTTTTATGTTAAGGGTTGCCATTTTGAATTTGATATGATTGATCATGAAAAATAAAGTAATAATACAAATTTAGATTTGGAAATTTTGTACTTTGTTATAAGAATTTCTATATGAAGTCTTTCTAATTGGCTTGATATTTTGTTTTGTAGAAGTTTTCTTATCTTTTTTTCTTTTATATAAGACAACTGTAAATTTCTTTTTGGCATTATTAAAACAAGATTGCAGATTAATGTTATTTGCAATTAGTATTAAGAAAGAGCTTAAAGCTTGAAGTTTTTCTGTTTCTGTAATAGTAGTACTAAAAACATTGTTGATAGAAAGGTTTTTTTATCAATATTACTAAGAGTTTTATTATAAAAACTCCAAATCTTTTTCTATTGTTGTCAAGTTTTCTATAACCTTTTATTTAACTTTTTTAGAATTGGTTATTTCTTCTAAATTGGCTAAAGAAGTTTTTTTAATTTGATTTATATTCATGTTTAGATCTTTTGTAAGAACTTCTTGTTCTTGTGTTTTGATATTATACTTTTTTTTTTAAAAGAAATAGTTTTACTTTTTTTCTTGTTTGCATTAAACTTTTTATATTGCAGTCAGAGTTTTACTACTTGTAAGTATTAAGGACATTTCTTTTTAATATATCTTTTTTATTATAGAAGAAGCAAAGTTTTGGAACTAAGTACTATTCTGTGATCATTTTGTTGTATATAAGAATATAAAATTATATAATTTTTTTTTTAGTTCTAGATCATTAGTAGTTTCAAATATAATAATCTATTGATCTGTTAAATAAGCTATACTCTTAATTAAAAGTAGTTTAATTAAAGTAATTTTAGCTATATTATCAAAGGTTTTTTTAATTTATTCTGAGATAAGGTCTTTGTTATCTAATAAAACATTCCTAATTTTGATTAGATAAAAGAATCTTCTTACATCAAAAGAGATGTAGCTATAATATGTTCTATTAAATATTTGTATTTCTTTAAAAACATAATGCTTAAGTTTTTTCTTGTTTAAAAATACTAATTCTAAATTAGTATATGCACTTTTATTAATATGTAACTTAGTTACTATTATTTTATACTCTGTGGTTTCATGAAATAAAACTATAATTTTATTTAGTAAACCTATTAAATATTAAATATCTTGTTTAAGATTTCTTTACTTTTGTTTATATTAGTTAAGCTTGAATCAGTTAAGCATTTCATATGAGTTTATATATGTTATTGTTATTAGTACTGAGTTTTTATTATTGTTAAGTTCTTTATTATAAGGAGTGTAGTGACCTAGTAAAGTGATTAGATTGTCAACTCCTAAGTAGCAGGTCCAGAGTTCAAATTCTAGTGTTAACAGAAAATTTGAAAATTTTTTCTATGTTACAGTTAACTATCTCTCACAATTGATTAAGATAAGATATCTGTTACAGAGATACAGAAAAATTTGGATTCAAATTTCATTATGTAAATTGAAATTTTTAGGCATTTCTTATGTAAATCCAAAATTTTAAGTATTTCCCAAGTAAATCCAAATTTTCATGAGGTTATTATATAATTACTGATTATTAGCTAATCAAAATTTGATAATAATTTTGATTTAAATTGAAAAAAAATTTTTTTAAGAAGATTATTATGACTCTTAGCAAGGAACATAGTTCTGAGGAACACTAACAGCCATCTTTTGTATTTTAAAATATAATTGGTAGTTTTAAAGAAGGGAAAACATTAGTTACAGCTCTTTAAAAGAGCACTAATTTACTAGTAAAGGCACAGCTTGTAAGTTTAACTTAGAAAAAAAAAGAAAAAAAAACATTACCGAAAGCATAGGTTAGTTTAAAGAAGGTAAACACTAGCAAAAACTTAGGTTTTGAAAGAGGAAAAGATCATGTTTGTTTTGAAGGAGGAAAAAAAAAATATAACAATGACTTTTACAAGAACATTCAAGCTAATTCTGATATTAATGAAATCTCTTTATAATAATGGGAAGATCAAAACATGTTACACCTTTTTTATAAGCTTAAGAATTTCCAGAAGATCTTTTTGTAGATAAAAATAAACTTTATTGCTGGTTTTATAATAAAAGTATTGGATAGAAAAACAAGTCTACTGTTACATTGTATATAAACTTAAAACTTCATAAAGATGCTTGTCGCTCATACTTTATTGCCAAACATAATGATCATTAACAATCTCTTCATACTACATTGGAGGCTGCTAATGAAAAAAAACAAATAATTAATGACTTAGTAAAAGCCTGGGTCGAAGCAGACATCTTACTTGAAAAAATAAATAAGCTCTGAGGTTTTTTCAAAAGATATTGTAAAGAAGGTGGTTCTATTTCTGTAGCTGACAATATTCAGAAATATCATTTGAATGATGTATTTGAACAACATTATTAAGAACTTTGAAAAATGTTTTATGAAAAACCTGTTTCTATTATAATCAATGAAACCACAAATAAAAAAGCCTATAGTGTTATCAATATCCTTTTTAGTTACCGAGACCAAACAAAATTAATTTTAGTTAATTTTATGTCTCAAGTAAATAATATTACAGTTGGTCAGTTGGTTCTTCAAACTCTAGTTAAGTAGGAGATACCTTTTAATCGTCCATATTTTATCATATCAGACTCAGCTTCTTATTTAAAAAAGTCTGTCAGAGAAGTTTTACAATCAGTAATGCCACAAGTTCGATATAATGCATGTTGCACACATATTATTCAATTAATTAGATTAGTAACTTAAATTTTATTTGTTATTTATATTTTAATTAATTATATATTACTTATTACTACATATTCTAATTCTAATTTATTAGTGAGGCATAGACAAATATCCACTATTTTGATAGTATATGCAAATTAATTAATAATATTAAAAAAACCATAATTTATTCTAAAGTAAAGCGATCTAGATATATGAATTATCTTTAATGATACAGAGTTAAAAACAATTTAGATGATAGTTTAAATTCTTAAGATTTCCAACAATTGACTTTATGCTTTATGCCTTTGTCTAACATGACTAGATGGAATTTCTGGTTCAAGATAGTAATTTATGTTTATGACTATTTAGACTATATTCGAGGGTTTTATCATAAAGAGTATGAATTAGAAATTAATGAAATAATTGGAAATATTGTGTCAGTTTTTAATGATAGAAATGAAGATGGATTAACAGAAATATACTTAGCTTTTATTCATTATTATTTATGTCAATTTATATTAGATACTAATTTTTTTCAAAAGGAACTTGATCCTATTTTTCCTTTAATTGAAGCACAAATTCAGCAGCTTGAAATATTTCTTACTAATGGAATAACTACAACTAATTTTAGTAATGAAATTAATAATATTCTTTTAAAATATAATTTCGAATTTTCTACTTTTGTATTCATTTTTTAAGCTGCATATAATTCAGCATTTAAAAAATTTTTTGCACATTTTCCTAATCATTCTTGTTGTTCACTTTTTAAGGCAGTTCATATTTTTGATCCATGTTATTTGAATTTATCTTTAGAAAATCGTAATATTCAAAAATATAGTCATGATATTTCATAATTATTAAATCCTTCTATAGAACTTATTCAAGAATGGTCTTTATATTGCAACTTAGATTTAATTGAGGTGGATTTTTCAAACTTGAAAATTTTTTGGGAAAAAATGGCAGCTACTTTACCTCTTTTAAGTTAAATTGTATTTGATTATATATAGTTACCTATTTTTTTTAATGCTGTAGAATGTAGCTTTTCAGTTTACAATAATCTTCTTAATGATAAGAGGCAAAATTTAAATACAGAATCACTTAAAACAATTAAATATAATATACTTTAATAACTTAGATTAAATTTTTTGAAGCAATAAATATAATAAATCACTATTTATTACTGATAAAAATTTTATCAAAATTTATCCAAATATTTGTAATTATCAAAAAAAATTTTTATAAATAATAAAAACAATTTTTCTATGTTTTTGATCTGTTACCTATATTGCACTAGTATGACTGGCAGGCCACATAGCATTTGTATAATAGTTACATGACATTGTACTTTGAAATAAGGTCTGTAGTTACATGAAGGAATGCAAACCAGTACTGGGTAGTGCAAATCTATAATAAGTCCTCATAGTTATTTAAATTATAAAAACCAAAGAAGGAAAACAGAAGCCTATTTAGAAAACCTAAATAGAGAGATAACCTGAATTTTCAACAGTATTACTATAAAGACTAAACTTATGAAACAAAGTTAAAATTTGTGAAATTAAACAAATATGCTAGTCTTTAAGAAAGAACTGGATAAACTAACTAGGCTATTAGAATTTCCGGATTTTGAAAGAAAAAGGTATATGCTGGCAAATATATAAACCAGAAGTGTATGATTATGATCTATCTTTTTGAACTATCTGGAATAGCAATTTGGTAAAACTTGAATTGAATACCAAAGTAGTAAGAATATATTGTAAAGTTAGTACCAGGATTGGGGTAAACTCTATAAGGGCATAGCAGTTTAATGATACATCCTAAATACTAGTATTGGTCTTGATCATAATAATATCAGATCAACTGTAAAAATAGAATACAGAAGATTCTAAAAGATTTAGTACAAGTTCAAAGGTTCCAAAGAACTATTTAAAGACTTAGTGATTATAGCATATTTTCATCAGTATCAGCTAGAATTGTTGGTAGACAGAAGTAGATAGATAGATATAGAAATTAGAGTAGTTAAATAGAGAACCTATAAGCAGGTTTCAGGTATGGCAGCTAGTGTAGAACCTTTGGGTAGACTATTTAAATTAGACAATGACTAAAATTGTACAAGTAGCTAGTTGTATACTTTTTCCATAGTTGCTTTCTATAATTGTAATATAACTATTAACCAAATATACTATCAATAAAATTCTGAGTCACAAGTATTTATCTTAATATTTAAAAAAAAAAGTTTTTTATTATATATTTTATAAACAAATATGTTTAGTTTATTGTTTTGATCTTTTCTTCTTTTAAAGAAACCTTCTATATTTTTTAGTATGACTTGGTTATTCCAACTAAGTATACTGTTGTCATTGATATTCTGTTATGTAAAAACTACTAAAACTATTAGATAATTGTTTGTTATTATAGTATTTTCTTTTGAATGAGAGCTTTTTTTTATTGTATGCAGTAAGTTTTTTCATATTGAAGTAATTAGTAAACTTAATTTTCTTATATTTGCAGATTTTAATAATAAAAATACTATGTTTTTTAGGAATAAGAGAAGGTAGATATGTTAATTTTATCTTTTCTAAATTGCTCTCAACTCTAAACACAGATGATTAGGAAAGAGAGAACATCAATCTTTAAAGATAACTTTTTAAAAAACTGAATATTATTGAACTTCTACATTTTTCAAAATTTACTGTTCTTGATTCTGAATTTTATAATACCTTTATTAATTTAGAGAAAAAATTTCAATAACTACCAGATAATGTTGCTAAAATTAAATTTATTATAAAAATTTACTAAGTAATAAATATACTATTGTTTAAGCCAATTAAATTGTTACAAAAAATAGCACCAAAATCAAGTACTAAATAAGAACCATTTTTGAGTGAATGTTAAAATATTATTGTAAAAAAAAAAAATATTAGACAATATTACAAAACTCAAAAATAAAAATACTTAACAAAATATGTTTTTAAAAAAACTTCTATTACTTCTTAATCCTCTAATTATAAGCTGTATAAGATAAATATTCTAAAATTTATATAAAAACATGTTTCTTAAATATATTGATATAACAAAAAATAATAATTATAATTTTTATATTATTGTTATATTAATTAGAAAATCTGAAGACTACTGATCTGAAATTCAAAAACTTAACTACAATAAACTTTGTACTCACAAGTCTCATTATATTCAACTATTTTTGAAAAAAGAAAAAAAATATAATGATTCTTGTAGCAAAAACTATTGGATATTTATGACATCATTTAAATACATTATTGCTAACACCTTTTAATAATCTGTTTACTATTTTAGCAAATACCTTTCTTTTATATTTCTTTCAAATAATGTATTATTAAATCAAAATACATTAGTTATGTTCTTGAAAGACAGCATTTTGTAACTGTAAAATTCAAGTTGAATATGCTTGTTCCTCCTATTACAAATAGTTGAAAAGAAATATGTGCTAAAAATTGTAAAATATAGAAAATTTTATTTTTAGAAAGAATAACTTGCTTTGAAAAGGACTACAAAAAAGAATGTAAATATTTACAGAAAGAAAATTTAGAATCTGATAGTGTAATTATATGCTAAATATTGAATTTTAATAATTGCTTGTCTCTGATGCAATCTCGATCTTTCTAATAAAGATAATTTGGTACCTTTCGCATGTATAGTTGCCATTAAAAAACACAATCGTTACATAAATTGATATATTTAGTTAAATGTTAAAGTAACACCAATATCTTTCGATGGATGTACATTAACACGGGATTAACTGGTACGTGAAAATCACGTGATTTGGTACGTGCCCATAGACCAGGATCGGCGTCAAAATTTCAAAAATTGCTTATTCTCAAAAACTTGCATAAGAAACCCTTTTGCGCTCTAACAAAAAAAATTCCTCGAGTGATTTTGCTATTACCTTTCTAAAACCTAGCCCTATATAAACGCTAACCCTAACTTAAACGAATTTAAAGATTTTTAAACGCTGTCACGTGAAAATGAAAATTTTGACGGCGATACTGGGTAAGATTCTCGTTTTCGCCATGGCTAGGGTGCTTAAAAATATCATCACGGCGAACATATAGAGCCGTGGAATATAATGATTTATTAATTCCATATAAAATCAATTAGCATTAATAAACGCATTATTACGAAATCTATCAACTTAAAGTCTAAAACTATCATCCCGATAATAAGTTCTTATTTAAAAAAAGTATTATTACACAAATTTTAAAAAAAAATTATAAATATAAACCATTTATTTTAAGAGACAATAAAAACCATATAAATAATTTTGCAATAATACATAATACATAACAGTTAATTAATAATGAATGAATTTAGCAATAATTCTAAATTAATAATCTTAGGCGTGTTCTTTAATAATCTTAGGCGTAACACTCTTATAAAGTTCGCATGTTCATACTTTAAATGCTTCATGTCACTAATCTATTTACTGGCAGTACATGCTGTCTTTAGAAAAATAAATAAAATAGATTAACGTTGTAAACCTTTTGAATAGCTTAAATTTACCAAGTCTCATACATCATAGATTAAATTGAACCGCCTCTCATTTAACTTCCGAATTACCTCGTCAATTACCAAATTACTTTGGTATGTTATAAAACTGAAGGTGTAGTTTCTAAACTTTTATATCGTAACATTCCTGAATTCGTAGTTGTGGTCCCGAATTCATTTTTGTGCACTCTTGTGACAGAAAATCATTATTTTAATTATGATCATTAATGATAAAGCCCGCTATGCTCCTGTGAATAGTGTTGTTGGTGTAAATTTAAATGGCTAAATTCTTTTATATTGCCTAAATCATAATAATTTAAGTTATCAAAAATAATTCAAACTGCCGAATATATTTTATATCTAAAAATATTTTAGTATGTCTAAAATATTTTTGCAATATATTAGTATGTCTAAAATATTTTTGCAATATTTAAATAAATTTAAGAATTGATATTAGTTAAAAATTTTTTTCTGTAATTTTTATGACTTATTATATTAAAAACCTATCATTACATTGCAATAAACTTATGAAATATTTCAAAATCTGGTTACTAACATGAAATATTGATTTTTGGCTAAGATACCTAATATTTTCTAGATAAAAGAAATTCCACAATAGCAAAAAATTGGGTTAGTACTTTATGATATATTTGTTCGTGTCCGGGATCCATTATACTAATCATATTCACTGATTTGATTTTAGGTGTCTTTTTTCGATATATATAAAAATAACAAAAGAACCCAATATGAATAAATAAGTAATAAATACAAGTAAAACAGTTATGCTACACTGTAAAAAAAAAGCACTATAACTATTTGTTGAAACGTTCAGGGTTGAATAATGGGTAAGGGTAAATTCAGAAGTCTTTCTACTTATAATTAAGTATGAAAATATTACAATATTTTATATACTTAATAATGAAGCTAAGTAAATTTAAAAAAATCATTTTTATAACTAATTTTTTATATAAATTTAAAAAAATATTATTCCTCATTATGATTGGCTTATTTTGAGGTCAAACCAAATCATCCATATGTGCTTTGAAATTTACTACGTATCAATTTGTTATTAACAATGTTATTTATAATCTTTTTTTTTTTATTAAAAAGTTTTATAAGCAATCATACTATTTTAGTTTTATTAAATATGTATTTAATTAAATATTCGAATATTAAAGATACATAATAAAATAATTACAACTAAATGAAATAATAAACTTAATTAGAAATTAAAGTTTTGAAGATTACAGCCTCTGCTATGTTATATGTGAATGCACCTTTAAATATAATATAATATCAGCAATCTATAATAATATCGACAGTCTATAATAATATAGGCAATCTGTAATATATAGGCAGTCTATAATAATATTGACAACCAAAAACATTTTAGACGTAACAAAAATTTCGACCATAAATCATCCTAGGCACCCCTGTATAGTTTTGACCTAAGAGAACTCGATTGCTACTGCTTTCTTGATGAGTGCCGTTTTCTTTGTCTTGGAAAGAGGATGAAAGACGCGTTATCGATTTAACGCAAGGCCACAGACATAAACTTAGAAACGATGTGCAGTTAGTGTACTGTATTTTCTCAAGAGATCTACTCTTTATATGGTTTTTCTATTAGATCCAGATTCTTGCATGTTTAATAATGCTCTCTGAAATTGTCAAACTATCTTGCTTTGAATCAAGCATTGTTTGACAGACTGCAATAACATATGCAACTTTTTCATGAGTTGCATCACCTAAAGACCAAATCTTCTGTAATATTCGCGACATATAGGTATCTTCAGAGTCTCAGAAATATTCTCAAAAAATCGCTTATAACAGGATTTAGTTTTAATAAATTGTTTCCATTCAAGAACGGTCTCACGTTTTGTTTTATTATTATATAATAGGGTTTAAAAGATCCCCAAATACAGCAAATATAGCATTCTTGATCTTGGTTGTCAACGTACTTCGCAATAATCTAAATTTCTCCAAAAGCTATAAGCTAGAAATCATTACGAAAAATGTAATCATAATTTTTAACTAAGAAAAGTATTATTTTAATTTATTTACGATTTTATACTATCTACGATCACGCAATTCATGCAACGCAATCACGTTACATTACCGGGGTACTATCGAACGTGACGAGTATATTACATATTAGCAAAGCAAAGAAAATAATAATGAAGGCTTATACAAAGAAAATTTTTAGCAATAGATAGTCGTATGGTAGCCTCCGAAAGTTTGTAACTTTTTTTTAAATCCAGATTAGCGGATTGAACATTTAGATAAATTAGTAAGAAAAAAAATACGTGTTTATGTTCACAATACAATACAATAATAATGTTAAATTTTTTCTGTGATAGTAACAGATTTTTAGAGATTAAATATTCAACCGCTTTGATCCGAGTTGTAAATTTTTGACCCGGCTAAACCGTTTTGACACGGGTGACCCGGTTTACTATAATCCGGTTCTAAACTCTAATTAGAGCTCATCATGCCCCGTAATAGCAGCTTCTACTACTCGTGTTGGAGTAGTAGTTGGTTCCATTTTTTGAGAACTGCTTTCTGGACCGTTTTGTTGATCGTCTAGTGCAGAAGCTTTTTGTTGTGCAACCCTTTTCTCTAAATCTGCTCTTGCATTATCATAAGACTCCCATTCGGGAATTTGACGCTTTGCTCTATCGAGCTTAGGTTCTTTAGTTAAAGGGTTGTTGCACTAAATTGATAAAGAATTAACATAAAAGTATATTTAACAAAATATATTATTTTTATTATTATTTACCAGATCGATAGTCTTCGCTGTAGCTAATGATTCATCACTGCACCATGTCTCACACCATAACCATTCTTGTGGCAAAGAAAATATTGGCACAATATGTTGCATGTTGTTTGGCAAATCTTGGTCTAAATTCGACAAAGAGTTCGGATCTGAACTAAGGACCTGATATTGACCACGTAGTTTATCCCCAGCAGCCATCTGGCGAAATCTTTGCAAATCGATCACATATAAAGCACTTTAAAAAAAAATATATTTAAGTCAATTAAAAAGTAATCTATTATCCTGAACCTAATAAGATTAGGAATAATGTATTAATGTACCTGATATGATATGGTTTTCCATTTAGATGTTCACTCCAATATCCAGACTTCCAAAATCTGAATCCATCCATTTCCGGTCGATTATCGCAGAATGGAGTATATCCGTATGGCGCACCTCTTAAATCCATATCAACTAATTCCTTTAGATCAACCCGAACGATTTGATCAGCGTCAACAAAGATAACTTTATCCAAATTGAGAGGGAAAAGAACATCAAGAAACAAAATTTTATATCTAAAAACAAGGAAGGAATTTAGCAAAATATAATGAAGATATTAATGTACTATTCATTCGAAATTAAGAATTTACCCCCATATTGTCCGTTGTTTTTCTTCCTGGTTGCGCAGCCAATGTGGCCACTTATACGTAACAAGTTCATATTCAAATTCATATTGTTTAGCCATATGTGGTATAAAATCCTATAAAATATGTAAATATGTCAAGAATTATTAGTCATTTGCGACCCACTTTCAAAAAGTTATAATCAATTTCAAAACGTAATTTTCTTACTTTAAAGGAAGGTGATAAAAAGTTTTCAATAAACCAAAACTTCACTTTACTCTTTGTGTGTCGCAACACACTAAGAATCATTATATACAAGAATCTTTCATAAAGTTGTCCAGATGCTACCGAAAATATATTTATCTCAGCTTTGCCTTGTTTATGACTCTCTGGTTTAGTGAACCTTAATAAGACATATACGATTTTAATAATTTGTTTAGACTAGAGTATAGAAAATTCACGATATTATATAATTTCTCACTTATTCTTAAAGTAATCCCAAATGCTATCATCGTTTTCGTCTTCTTTAATATTAACATTTTCCTTTCCCGGTTTACGCACCAAACGAGGATAAATTATCAACCCTTCAAAGCTATTTAAAACTATTTCATTACCAATTTCACTAACGCTCCGACTAAACCATCCTTCGCTACCAACACTTAGGATATCATATATTTCTTTTGATTTTCCCTCTCTTAATCTAAGTGTCCAGACTCCAGGATTTGCTTTTAATTGTAAATACCCAAGATTAGCCATCACGATTGTGTCAACCATCTCTGGATAATTATTTGTGCCAAGTAAAAGTTGAAGGCCACTAGGTGGTGAATTCGTTGTAATATCAAATGCATGTCCTTCTATAAGAATATTTTTTAATTCAAAAAGTGCATCTACTCCTTTTATTCTATACCGATTATCTAAATTTGCTAAACGAATATTATCCAAATCATGTATTGATGCTTTTGGTGTGACTAGCCATGATTGAATTACATCCATTCCAAGTGTCAATAGTGGATCTTCCGGAAGATGGGAAAAATAAGCAGTTGGTGGAATAAAAGCACTTGTTTCCAAAAATTTAAAATTAAAGTGTCAAATTTAATTTATATGAAACCGAGACATAACATATGAACCTTACCCTGTTGTTTTGTTAAATGTCAACCGAGGCTCCAAAACATATCGATAAAAGCGTTTTATTGGTAATTCCTTCAAATACAAATGAGGATACAAGTACAGTTCAATGTACACACCCTCAATTTGAGACAATGTCTACGATAAATTTTATTATGGTTAAATACAAAAAAAATCGAACTATTTTAAGGCACATATATAAAATAATTACCATCAAAATAGTTGACCATTTCTGTGCTGTTGGACTTAATGGATCAACAACTGCGGAAATATAATACATCGCGGTGTCTTTCTGACCAATCTGTATTAGACTAAAATTGAATCCGTAACAAAGAATGATTGTGTTAATTTTTGGATTTTTTTACAAACAGAACACCTCAATTGCATAAATAAATGCACCCGTAGTTTCTCTTCAAAGATTGGTATAAAAGATCCCGTTTATTATCTTGGATATTAAAGAGGCCAACTGGAACGTCAGACACACCAGAAACGGAGACTACGGAAGTTGCCTTCAAAAAGAAATCCGAATAATTTGATCTACACATTTGTTCAATAAACATTATGATAAATACATAAAAATGAGATTAAAAGGTCAAAATAAATAAAATACAAATACCCTTTCAATATTAAATTTAAATTGAGATTTTTTACACTTTCAATAACGGGATTGATGCGTTCGGCAAGTTCAGTAGTGGTCAATAATTCGAAATCATCAAGGGTAAACAAATCATTCGAATCAATAGGTCCAACAATCTAGAATTGAGAAAAGTGAGCGCACATCGTATTTTAAGAGAAATAAAAAAATAAAAAATATTTACACGACCGTTTATGACAAAGGCAGTCTCTCCTTTGCCTAATTTTAGCAGATTTTTAATGAATGGTTTCATATCTTTCCAATATTCGCCGGCCTTTAAATTATCAATCATTTGCCATCCAACTGACATTGCAGAATTTCTAGTTATTCCAATCGGAATTTGGTCTACTTCATTACCATCTTTTATATGTTTTCCTTTCATTGAAAGTTCATCCAAAAATTCTTCAAATGCAGATTTTAATGATAAATGCTTTGGCAAATCTGCAACTTCATATAATAGATAATATATCATTGATGACATGATACTGTCATTAGCATCGTTTGATGGATTATGGATGAAAGATATTCGTACATTTGGCGATGAATCCTATAGGAAAAAATATGATATTTATAACGTTAAATTGGGTTATATAATCAATTAATATAAAAATTCAATTTTTATAATACCAAAAACTTTAATGCTTCTAATCCTTGTATTGCACCATATTCTTTATTGAAATCTGAAATGACTAATATTGTCACAGGAATCTCTTCGTCAGTTCGATTCTCTAAAATATGGAAAAAATTCAGAGACTTTATTAAGAGTTTTTCAAGTTTGCATATTTATAAAATATCTTACCAGAATAAATATATTTCAAACTTTCAATTGGTACATTATTCCAATCTTTATCAATGACTAAATTGACAACATTTAAAGGTTGATTGTCTGATATAAAAATATATGAATTCCTTCTATTTGGAACACCCGGCATAGTCATTAAATAATCATAAATATCAGTGATATCATTAATTTCTCCCACATAAACCTAAATAGAATCATAATATAAATAATTAACGTACATATTCGCTAAATTAAACCATATTTATAATTAATCTTACTTTTTGCTGTAAAAATCCTGTGTACTCATTGATCATTTGAACCATGTGACGTTGATAACTCTACATGAATTACAATCAGTCAAAATAATATGTTTTATAATAACGTGCCAAATTATTTGGTTGTTAATGTCTATTACCTCATCTATATCAAAATATTTTCCATTTATAAAGAAAACACCATTACTTTCCGGTTTTATTTGGAATCGCCTGATGAACTCTTTTGCATCCTCTATTTGTTCATTAACTGGAGATTTCTCCGAATTCACTATATCTTCAAAAGTACTAGGATTTTTTTCATCTTTTAATTGTTTTTTATCAACCACATAATTATATATTTCTCGACTTATTTCATCAAAATTTTTTGTCGATGATTTATGGACTTCAGGATAAATCTAAATTTCCAATTTAATAAAACATAAGAAATTATTTTTCAAGTAGAATGAATTTTTACTCTTGACATAAACCTGAGTGAGAAAATCCAAGGCCAACGACGCGGAATATCGATCAACAAGATAATAAAATATTCGCGCCATTAAAAGAGCTTGAAAATAATAAATATATATTTAGATTAAAAAAAAAAAGACAATATATTATTAAAATTGCTTACAATTTGGTTGATGGTCAGAAAACATAGGGATTAAGCCAAAACGGATAGGAACTTCTCGAACTATAAGCATGTTGACATATTCGGTAATGGTTTTAAGACTACCCACAGAGGAGAGATCAAGGATAAACAAGACAGAAAATAAATTTCTGCGTATATACCGCATTTGTCCTGGATATACAGGACGAAGCAACTAATAAAATTGAAATAATGTCCGTAAAATTAATTTTAAAAGACGTAACAATAAGATATTTACTTTTTTTTTCAGCATAAAAGTTCTAAAATACCTCGTAAATACGACGAGGCCAATGAGCGTATCGAACTTCTTTTTCTAAATCATTTAACCATACAACCACATGTTCTTTTTCAGATTTATCACGAACATCAAAAACACCTCTAAAAAGATCTTGAGAATATTTCGATTCTGAAATTATGGGAGACGCAAGTAATTCAACAGTTTGTTGTAAACTTAAACCAAGGCTTTTAAGAGATAACATAATCTGTCTTTCACGACGCATTGTCTTTAATAAACTATTTTTACAAAAAACCTAAAATCAATTAAAGATAAAGAAATATTAAATTATTCACATTAATAATTTTGTGTAATTAAATAATACCTGAATGGATTAACAGAATTTGGATCTAAAACTAGTCCATTTATCCAAATAGAATTTTTGTCTATATCCGTAATATATTGTTGATTCAATTGAATTTCTGCTTCCCATGTAGAATTTAATGTAATTTGTGAAATAAGACCAGAATATTTTGGAAAATCTTGTGATAGTTGCGAAAGTGCTAATAATGGATTCCGCGCCTCTAAGACAAATTGTGCAGCTTTAAGACCAAGGTCTGTAAAAATAAATAGACAAATAAGTAACGGTCCACACCTAAACTAGGAATTATAAAACTATATCAAATTTATGAATAACCTTTAATTTCACCATATTTTAAAGGTTTTATTTCAGATATTTGTTGATCAAATAAATGATCAATCGTTGATCTTTCTTGAAGCATAGGTTCTTGATTATCATTTTCGTTCACATCATCTATCCATAAAAAATTTAATTTATTTGTTAAAATAATTATAAAAGATCGAATTTTCAAAAGGAAATCTATTATTCTACCTGTTTCTACCTTACGATCATCCAATACAATGTAATCAGTGTTTTTTAAAGCTAATTCTACACCATATCCAGATAGATATAATGTGTCCCGCTTTTCTTTTGGTGGTCTATATCGTAAAACGTAACTTAAAACTCCATTTTTGGCCAAATCGGATAAGAATTTATGAAAAGTCAAAAAACTCGGTGAATATAAATTAGCGTATAAAACAGCTAAAGGTGCAATTTCATCATATTGTAGAATATGGTCAAAAGGTAAAAGTTTTGGAATTGGTGCATCACTAACAAATTATTAACAAAATTATTGATAATTTGTTAAACATGAACTATTCTCAAATTAAATAAAAAAATACATTTACTTCTAAAACATCTACCTTTTAATATTGAAGTTCGAATTAAATTTACTACTATCAGTAATTCCAGTAAGCTTTTTAAATTCTTCAATACTACAAGCCTGATTTCCATACCAATCAATCCAAACATCACAGTCAGGATCAAAATTCAAATGTTCATGATTTTCAATATAATCTTTTGTACTTGGAACTACAGTTGCATTATAATAATGATAATATGCTTGAATCGCTGGCGCAGTGGTATGTAGAGAAAGTGCGAACTCGAGAAATGATAGTGAAGTTGGCACTGATAAATATTGTCCCGATTTAATTATATCTAAAGCTTGATTATACAAGTCAAAATCTGAAATTATATTTGAGGATATTAAATCTCGTCTCAAAAATTCATCAATAAGGGAAAAATATGCCGAAGAATTTTCGGCGGCTACAGATTCACTTAGTACAAATAACAAAAAAAATTAATCTCGACCCAATTCTAAGTCACTATTTACAAAATTTTTTACACTTTACATACATAATTTCAAGAATCAAGTAGGGAGCTTCCCAAGAAGTTTTGAGCCATGCCTGAACAGGTGGTGTCTCGGCATTTGAAATAAATATTAGGCTTGAAAAACAAAATACTAAAACAGTGATATTTATAAATTTTCGAGTAATCATTTTTAACATACAATGACATTGAGGTTCTCGAGAAAATTATAAACCTACAGCAAATCGAATTATAATGCGTAATAAGAAAATCAGTAACAAAAAAAGTTTAGTGTGCTGCAGATAGATCGAAATGGTTAAAGACCCGGCATAAGATAATTGGATAATGATAAAAAAGGGTTGTAGATAATATTCATACGTAGCGTGCTACCCAAACATTATCGTTATCATTATAAAAAATAAGATTATCTTTACATTTTAGCAAAAATTATGGTAAGAAAAAGTTTTCGATAAATTTGAGAAATTATAAAATTATAAGAATAAAAAAAATTTTTATGAATATTGTTAGCACGGCCGTAAACGTGCCAAACCTATTGCAGAAGTAGAAAAGTTGAGAAAGGAAAAAGAGGCGTCTAAAATCAAAGAATACAATGGTATTGTAACAGCATGTTTCGAAAAGGTATGTTTTTGGTGAAAAGTTCCGATATTAAATATTATATCGTCGTAGACATGTTTTTTTTGATGTTCAATTTTATATGTCGATGTAAATAATAGAAAAACAAATGTGAATATGACAAGGAGGCCTTTATCTTGACTACAAAGATCTTGTCACAAAACCCTGATTTTTATACAATTTGGAATTTTAGGAGATCAGTTCTTTTAAATGAGATTTCAGGAGATTGGTATGTGCCAATAATGTAATTAGTTCACAAAAAATCTTAATATATTTAGCCATTAATATTACAAATTTTGAAACAGTTCTGAAGAAGAAAAACAGCAAAAATTTTCTTCCGAATTACTATTTCTTCAAGAAGTTTTTCGACTTAATCCAAAATCATATTGGATTTTCAACCATAGACGGTGGTGCTTAGATAATATGCCTAATCCTGATTGGAAAAATGAATTGGATCTTGTATGTAAAATGTTGGATATGGATGCAAGAAACTGTAAGAACTTGCTAAATTGACAATTTATTACGAGTTTTAGAATTGACCTTAATTGTCCTAATTTTTTATCATAAAGTTCACGGATGGGGTTACCGACGTTATGTGATATCGAAGCTTACTTGTATTGATTCAAATGCAGTAAATATCTGCAAAACGGAATTTGATTTTACAACTACTAAAATCAATCAAAATTTTTCAAATTATTCCGCGTGGCATCAACGTAGTAAATTGTTACCAAAACTGATGGAAGATAAAGAACTTGATAATCAAAGAAAAAAAAACCTTATCGATCAAGGTATTTAGAATTTTTATATAATTTGGTTATTAATTAAATAAGAATATACATTAAATTCTCAATGATATCCATGTATATTGAAGAATTCGAACTTGTTAAGTCTGCTTTTTATACAGATCCAGATGATCAAAGCGCCTGGCTTTATCACTGGTGGTTAATCGGTCGAGGTCTGTAGTATTATTACGTATTGTTAATATCTTTTAAGGCAACATTAATAATATTTTATTTGATAAAATAATTAGAAATTCGGCACATTTCCGTTCTTGGGGCATATTATGATACACAAAATTTTCAAATTGTTCTTGCGTTTGATGATGAAGTTGGTATGTTAGCTCCTTTCCAAGTCACATGCAAGGATGATACCTCGCAATTTAACATTGTCGAAGGGCATTGGCGTTCAGTCTCTGGTGACTCTGACTTAGATCGAATGTATGGATTCGTGTGGATTTTCACCCAGAATATGAAAAGCGCCTTCACTGAACTTGTTGTTACAGTGAAACCGGAATGGATAGTACCTTCTCACTCTGGAGTAAAATTAGTTCGAAACATTCAAATGTGCTGTCATGTTGGGCAGTTACCTGAACAAAATCAGGGTATTTTGATGGTGTTAATTCTTTTAGTAATAAGTGTCTTTTAGTTTATAAACGATATATCTTTAAATATAATATTTATAGACAAACTAATACAAATGTCACCACAAATTGTGACTGAAAATATGAAAATTGATCCATCATCATTGTGTTCCAGAGAAGACATATTACCGGTGACAATACAAGAACGAATAAATCGTCTTAAAGGTGAAATTATTACAGTGAAAGAATTACTGGAAATAGAACCAGAAAGCAAATGTCAGTAGTAATCTCTAGGATCTGTTTAAATCTTTATTAATTAAAGACATTTCTAAATTAAGTCTCTGTTAATAGGGAGTTTACAAACTTTATCAATTCTCCTACGCGAACTTAAGTACATTTCTGGGTTGAATACAGAAGAAGCCATGAACAATGATCAAGAAGTCATTACAATCTGCGATCAATTGATTAATATTGATAAACTCAGAACGAAACGATTTGAAGATTTGCGTAAGTTTATATTAAACTAGTACAATCATATTTAAAACATTGTAAATTTAATAGTAATGTAAGCCATACTTTCAATGTTAAAATTAGGATCGAAAGCAATATTTGAAACAGCTATAAATAATTTAATTCAAACGTCTCCTAATTCATCACAAGAGATTACATTTAGGGATAATAAGTTACTTACATCAGAAAAAACACAATTATCTACGTTTACACTAACTAGTAAAAACCTTACACTTATTCCCACACCATCTATTTTGTTGTATATTCGCATATTAGATTTATCACATAACAAACTTACTTCTATTACTTTTCTTTCCAATTTGATTCATTTACAAGAAGTAGACATTTGTAATAATTGCATATCAAGTATAAACGGAGTGAACAAGCTAAGATTTTTAAGAGTGTTAAACGTTCAATCAAATCTAATAGAATCATGGGAAGCAGCTAAAAATGGTTTTGTGAAATGGCAAGGTGGTGAATGTAGAGTAAATTTATCCGGAAATCCATTTATAGATAAGAATTTCGAGGAGACGAAATGGAAAATAGAGATGAATGAAATAGCACGGAACGTTAATATTACGGTTAAATCTTAATTATAAAATATCAAATTAAATTTTATAATTATTTTTAAATTTTATATTAATAAAATCATAAAATATAATCTATTAAAAAAAAGTCCATACGTATGAGCCCTTAAAAATATGAGGTTATGGCATGTTTATTTCATTTCCAATATGTATTAAGTAATTGTTACTAGTGTTCTCCTGTATTCAAGAACATTAAAATATATCAGGTGTTTCAAAAGTCACTATGTACGTCCCTTTTTGTAAGTAACCTGATATCAAGCTTATGCAAAAATACAAATAATCATCGTGATCTCTATATACAAAAAGACCATGTGACTTTTAAATATAGTGTTGATTAATGTATGCTGTATTTATTCATTTTAAAAGTTAAGTAATGAAACCATTTTCAATAAACTACTGACCGTTTTAGCTTTATTCTTTAAGTCTATTTTGTATCTTTTTATTTTTGCTTACAATACAATGATATACAGTATTCCGTGTCAATATAAACTAATACGGAATAGAGTTATTATTAATCAAATTTGAGTATTAACATAAAAGAGAGAATGATTTCGTGAAGAAACCCAGAATTACACATTAGATAACATTTCATAATCACATGACTTAAATTGGCCATTGATATTATGCAAAGACTTTGCAGCGTTTATTTTATACATGTGGCCGAAATTTTATTTTCATTCCAGCCATATTGTGAACTCTAAAAGTAAAGTCACTTGTATGTTGAATTATTTAACTTCGATAACGATGACGTTGCGATGTCATTGATGAATGAGTGGTCTTTTATGGCAAGTTGCTTGTAGGTGTTTATAAAAGTAATCATAGAATACCATGCTTAATGGATTAAAGTTGAATTTGTTTTTGTATAAAATACAAGTTTTAAATAAAGTTAGCAATAAGACTGTCTAAGTAAAAAAAATAAAAAATATATAATAGTATTGAAATAAGAACAAATTTAATTTATATTAAAGGATATACATATCCTATCTTAACTCCTATACAAAATATTTATATTTTACATTAATTTACTTGATATATTGTTTTTCTCTTAAGCAATCACGATAGTACTTTATTAAATTATTTGTTGTTATATATGCAGTTACAAAATACTATTTAATATATAAGTCAGCTATTATTCAGTTATATTAATAATACCTAAATGTGATCTGTTACACTAGTTCAAACAGAACTAGAATTACAACTTATTTAATTCTGCCTTACAATAAGACATCATCAATTTGAAGATATCTTTTTATAAGAAAGTGAAAAAAAAAAAATTTTAAAATTAAGTATAAAAGAAATAAAAATAGAGAATAAAATAAAACTGGACTTGGTGTTACAAAAAAAAGAAAATCAACAAATTTTTTAAATTCTATTTTTTTGTATAAATCAATTTAAAATAAGATTAAAATTATTTTTTACTTAAAACATAAAAACAGTTGTTTTAATAAAATCTTGCAGAATAGTTTTTTGAAATTTGTATTTTTTTATAATTTATTATAAAATTTATAACATAAAAATTGATTTTCTAAAATGTAGTGACCTAGTAAAATGGTTAGGTTGTCAACCTTCAAGTGGTAGGTTGAGTGTTTAAATTCTATTGACAATGAAAAATTTGGATAATCATCTATATAATATTTATATTACAGCAACTGTTACTAATGATTAAGTTAAAATATCTGTAATAACAATCATATCAACATGACTAGCAGGTTATAAGATATCTGTATAGTTATACAGAGAAATTCAAACTATAATCAGATAGTATAAACATTAGATAAGTTTTTGTAATTATATAAATTAGATAACAAGAAGTTCATTTAGAAAGATTTGAATAAAGAAATAGTCAGATCTTTTTTTTTTTTTTTTTTTTTTTTTGCTTATGCTAAGGCTTTTTAGTTATGATGACTACTGCCTTTATTGTGAATTCAATTATGATTATATAACTTGTACAAGATTATCCTTATACTATACTAGCAGATAGTAGCACAAGCTTTTATATACCTAATTAGATGTCATCTAATCTAACCTTGACCTTCCTATCTGTATATCTGTCAGGTCATTACACATTTCAGAGTATGTTACCTGACTATAGGGCTCCAGGAGGCCTCCTTGCTAACTAACTACTTATATTTAATCTTTGCTAACAGGGCTCACCCTTGAAGAGTTCATCCAGACCCTAACACTGACTTCACAGCATATTCCTAGTACTTTAGTATACACTTATTTCTGACCTCAAACTCCCAATCCAGATAGCCTGATAGAACTGTGACCTGTCCTTAGTACCCCAGGATCTGCCCCCCAAGGTCATTTTTCTTCAGTTCGAGTCTTCCAGCAGCCTGGTTGGTAGTACCCCTTACTGAGGTTCTTGCCCATCTGATTTCTTCCACATTGGTATCCATTTCCTAGATCTAGCTTTTACAGTAGTACTGTCAAAGATCCATGTTACCTCTCTATTCAGGTCTTCCCAAGTGGGCTTCGGTTATCCCAGTTCACAGATTTACATAGCCACAGATGCCCTATAACCTGTCAGTTATCTGATGTGATTGTGTTACAGGTACTGATCCCAACTGATCGATAAATAGCCATTGTCATATTACCAATTTCAAGGACTTATCTTGTGTTTGCACTGCCCAATGCTAGTTTGCATTTCTCTGTATAACTCTAGCATTGCACAGATGTCTGTATACACCAATGTAACATAGGTGGTTTTCCAAATTTTTACCATCAGTGGGTTTTGAACTCCCAACCTACCACTTGGGAGGTTGACAACTTATCTACTTCACTAAGTCGCTATACCCTCTATAGTCAGATCTTTAATAATAATACTGTAAAGACTAAACTAAGAAAACAGATACCAAGTTCATAGTACTTAGATGAGCAAGAACCTTAGGATCAAAGAAAGTTCAGAGGTATTACTAATCAGATTGTTAGAATGAACTAAAAGAAAAGAATATTAGACTAATCTAATATACTAATAGACTAGTTGTAGTCCCATACAAGCTATCTAAATTAGAAGTTTGAACAAAAGGTAGAGATATACTAAAATATTAGAGTTATACTATAAAGTAGATGTTAGAATTTGAATAAACTCTATAAAAACATAGCAGTTAAATGATATAATTCTGATTGCAAATATTAGTTCTGCTATAGTGATATCTAAATCAGCTATAAAAATAAATACAAAAGACTCTAGAAAGTTTATCTTAAAAATAAAATAGTCTTAAGCTTGAGGCAATAATCTGGATATTTAGATATAACTCAATGATATTAACACAGGTTGCAAGTTTAGAAGATTTAAAATAAAACATCTAAATAGGAATATTAGATATAACAATTAGTAGGAAACCTTCAGGTGAACTTCTTAAATAGATAATATAAAAAGTTATACATATAGTTAATTGTATGCTTTTCTGTAATAATTTATAGAATCATATTACCAAAAAAGTTATTAATAAAAGTTAAAAGACCAAAGAGGTCACCTTAATACTAAAAAAAAAATTTGATTTTCTAAAGATCTTTTTTTTTATCAAATTTTTTTTTTCTGTAATACTAAGTCTAATTAATAAAAAAAAAAAATCTAATTTATAAGAAAAATAAAAAAAAAATCTGTTAATTAGATTAAGTTCTATTTTATAATTATTTATATCTATTTTAGTTTATAATTATTTTTTAGAAACTAAATATACTTAATTAAATAAAAATAGTATTTATTTATTAAATGAAATTTAAACTAATTATTTTTATAAAAAATGTAGTAACTTAATAAAATGAATAAGTTGTTAATCCTTCAAATGATTGCTTGAATATTCAAATTTTATTAATGATAAAAATTTAAATAATCATCTATGTAATATTCATATTATATCAACTGTTTCTAATAATTGAATTAAGATACTTGTAACTAGTTGCATAAACTGACATTAGGCTGTACAAACTTTAGATAAGTTCTTATAGTTATATAAATCTGTTGAAATTAAGAAACAAGAATTTTATTTAGAAAAACCCAAGTAAAAAGATAGTACAGATTATTAATAATACTACTGTAAAGACTAGACTACTAAAAACAAATACTAATATTAAAGTATTTAAACAGGTGAGAACCTTTAGAATATAAGTTTCAGAGATATTACCAATCAGATTACTAAAACAAATCAAAAAAAAATATTAGATTAATCTAATATACTAATAAACTAGTTATAGTTCTATATGAACTATTTGAATTAAGAGTCTGAAGAACAAACAGAGATATACTAAAGTACTAGAAATATGCTATAAAGTAGTTATTAAAGTTAGAGTAAACTTTGCAAAGGCATAGCAGTTAAAAATAAAACTTTAACTACAAGTGTTAGTTCTATTATAGTAATACTTAAATTAGTTATAAAATAGGTACAAAAATTTTTAGAAAGTTTATTTTAAGAATAAAATAGTTCTAAGATTAAAACAATAACCTAAATATAATCTAATAATATTAATACAGATACAAATTTAAAAAGTTTAAAATAAAACACCCAAACTGAGATGTTAGATATGTATAATAATTGGTAGAGAACTTTTAAACAGACTTTTTAAATAGGTAATATGGAAAAGTTATATATATAGCCAATTGTATACTCTTTCTATAATAGTTTACAGAATCACATTATCAAAAAAGTTATTAATAAAAGTCAAAAGACCAAAGAGATTGTTTTAAAAAAAACAAATATTTCTATAAAAACAAAATCTTCAAATAGTTAGAATATGTATTATATTATAAATTTTATATTTAAATAATTTAATTCTTTATAAACCTTTGTAATTAAAAAAATATTAAATATATAATTTGAAGAATAATAATTCTAGTATAGTGATTGAGTTGTTATCTTTTAAATAACAGATCTAAGATTTAAATCTTACTTATAATAAAATTTAAAAATTAATCTGTATTACAGAAAAATGTCTGCTATTAATTAGTTGAATTTAAGTATCTGTAATCTTGTGTACAACAAATCAAGTTCTATTTGTTATTGAAAACTCAGAGCATTTATATGAAATATAATATTACACATATATAGAGAAATGTTAATAACCAGTATTGTATAAAACTTTAATGCAAACTTATGATAAGACTACTGAATACAAAAGATCAAAAAATCAAAAAGACAGAATTCTACTTGGAAGTAAAGAGGTATCACAAATCTTTAACACTATTGTTAGACTAATGAAAGTCTAGAAAACCCTAATAATAAATAGGTGAATATGCAACTAGATGACAAGGTATATAAAAAAAATATAATCAACTAATTTTCTAAAACTAAACTATCTGGATTAAAAATTCAGAGAATTTGTAAGATTTTGAGTTGAATAATAAAAAGATAAAAAGAAAAAGTCAAAAATCTAAAAAGTTATAAGCTCTTCTTTCCTGTAGATCTCAAAACAATAAGTAAACAAAAAAGAAAAATCGCAAAAAACCTAACTAACTAAAGGACAGGA
>CAJVQA010000866.1:0-29317 GCA_910591915.1 Cetraspora pellucida | reverse complement strand
AAGATGAAGTAAAAATTTGATAACAAGTGTTGTAACTAATTTTTTAGATGATAAATTTGAGATAGTAGAGATAATTTTATGTAGCACTAAGTCAGATAAGGTTGAAAAGACTGATGCTAGGTCTACTGTATTATGTGTAGTTATACAGTACAGTTGTTTAATTTGGCAATGTAGTTTGGTTATTGTTTCTAAAGTAGTGTCAAGTGTATTTATGTTTAGAGTATGTTGTAGAGAGCTGTCAATAAGGTTGTGTAGCAGCTGGTCAGATGGACATGTTATTTAGTAGAGGTGAGAACTGGTTTTATGGTATTGATGACAGGTTGGTAGGTATGAGTGATATTATTTATGAAGAATATGTGAAGTAGAAAGGTCATTAAGTAGAATTTTAATTCTAAAAGATTTAAGAGCAGAAGATTGAAAGCTATGTGAGAGGTTTGAGATTTTTTGATTATTATTAATATATAGCCAAGTGGCTTGCCAATTAATTTGGTTAAAGATTTTGTTTCATTTTTGAAATTGGTTTTGTGTAGTTTATAGTGTATAGATATATGCATGACAGATTGTATAAATACTGTAGTGAGTAGGTAATTCTAAAAGAAATTTTTTAAAATTTGGAGTATAAGATGAGTTATAGATATTGTAAGACATAAAAGTTAAATATGATAAGTTGTAATAGTTTCATGCCAGTTGGTTAGTAAGGTTATTATATATTTTATCTTGATATACAGTAACTTTATGAAAAATAATTTAAATTTTATATAAATTAACAAAGTAAATTAATAAGTTTTATAGTAAAAAGTATAGTATATGTATATAAGATAAGGTTGTAGAAGAGTTAAAAATGCTTTGATATTTAGAAATTACAGATTGAGAGTCTGTATATATGTTTATGATACTATTTTTAGGAGCAGTAATGAGAGCAGATAGAATGGCAGTAAGTTCAGCTTTAAATGAATAAAGCTAAAGTTTTGTTTGAGCTTAAAATGTGTGTAGTATAGAGTTATTAGAAATTTTGACTTATCTAATATCCATCGAGCATTGTGAAGTACCCAAATCAATAACAGAGTCATCAGTATAAAAGTGAAGTTCTAATAAGTTAACATTATAGTTGGCTATTTGTTGAAGGTTATATATAAGTGAACAAGGTTCAAAGTTTACAGAAATAGGTTAAGTAGGAATAGTAATATTTGAAAGGTCTGGAATTTGAGTAGGATGCTAAATTGCAATAGAGTATATAAGATGAAGATGATTAGTATTAAAGTTAAGAGTTTTGTTATATGTGTTAACTTGATTCAGAAATTGAGTTAAAAGATTGGTAGAAATAATAATTATACATTTGTCAGCAATTATTTGAGAGTTGAGAGAACATCCAGGACATATATAGAATTGAATAGGTGGAAGAGAATAAAGTTGAATAAATTGAGATTTAATATTACATTGCCAGTAGGTAATAAAAATCAAGCCAGATGCTAAAGGTTGCCTTCTGGCTTTTCTAGCAATAATTTGATTATCAAGTACAGTACAGTCCAGTGTTTTTCCATATTTGGTATTACCTAATATAGTAATGATTTACATTGCATGACTGCATATTGATATTCTAGAATTTAGTGATCTTTCTTAAAATTGATTGGCTATATAATTTTTGAAAGCGAAAAAAATTGAAGTTCAAAAAATACATTAAACAAAAATTTTTTTAGTATAGATTTTGTATAAGTTTCAGGTGGCATAAAGTGATATAAATGTATTAAAAATTTAATTTTATATATAGAAATTATGATTGCAAATGGCATAAAGAACTGGGTTCCGTTTTTCAAGTATCGCATCAATATGTTATTTCAATCACCTGCCTGTTATTTCAAATTTCATTGTTATTTCAAATTCAAAGGGTTTCTGTTTTAAAACCTACATTATATATGGGCATTATTTTGAACTTCATTTTCATTTTTGTATAATGTATCAAATGTTAATTTTGAAAGAGAAACCTGTTCTACATGATGATTTTTATCTGACCTTCTTCTTTCATTTAATTGGAATAGCACGTTTAAAGTGATAGCATGCTCAACATGCTAATACATCTATATGGTAGCTTTATATAATTTATTATTATGACTAATGTGCTAGATAGCACATATAATGTGTAGCCTAATTAACTTAAATGTATATAAGCAAAAGAATTTGACTTCAATAAAGGCAGAGTTTTCCTCTTTGTTTTACCCATAATACTAAAGAAAGTAAGCTGGTGTAAAGCTGAAAAAAACCAATTTTCGTATTTTTTTCCTTCTACATTTATTTTCCTCGTAACTATTAGAGTTAGATCAGTCTTGTTATTATAATTCTCTCAAATAATAGTTATGTTATGCTAATTTAGAAGTCACAATATTTGAGATAACTCTCATGTCTGTTATTTAGCAAATTAACAGTATATATAAGTGATGCCAAGAGGAAGCCAGACCTTGGGCTTTCAAGTTTATTTACCAGACCTAGCCTTGATTAAAAACATATATGATTTAAAAATAAATTTAATTACATACTATATGTGGCATAGTCAGGGCCAAGGCTGGTAAATAATAAACTCAAAGTCTGGTTTTTTCTTTGTGTTTATTTTGCTTATATATCTTCATAGATATTTGTATTAAAGTCTAAAAGTTGCCATTTAAAATACAATTATGGATGGTTAGTATTTTTAATTTAGTTTATTATTATTTAACTGTTACTTATATTTTTTTTCATTTTAAAAAAGTTGAAAATTCTGAGGATTTACTTTTGTCTACAGATAGTTAGTATTTTGCAAGTTAGTTTTGTATTTTGCAAGTTAGTTTTATAATTTAACCATTATTTATATTTTTTTTTTCATTTTTAAAAAAAAGTTGAAGATTCTGAGGATTTAACTCCGACTTGTTTATTTTCTACACTTGTTCAAACTTATAAAGATACTAAACAATTAATTGAATGTGAAACTAAAGAATATCAAAAAATTCGAAATGCAAATACAAATACTATTAGGGCCCAAATTAAATTATTTAAACCATATTTTCCTAAATTAAATACTTTTCAAAATAAGTTAGAGAAACATATAATTTGTGAAAAGCACTATAATCAAATTTTTGTAAAAAATACTTATTTAAACCATTTAAAAAATGGATCATCATCTTATCCAAGAAAGTGAAGTCGCAATTTTAATACCTTAAATTTGAATGATATACAAATAGAACCTTCAACAACTATCGATATTGGAATTCAGGTAGAAGTAGATAATACGAATAGTGATCTTTTAATGCAAATCAGAATTTTAAAAAATTCTCTCAATGTTCTTGCAACTGAAAATTCTAAACAATCACAAATTATTGAAATTAAAAATAATAAAATTTATGAATTAGAATATGAATGCGAATATCTTAAAAAACAAATTGCTGATTTTAATCTTAGATTAGAAAGTTTAAATTTATATAAAAATAATATAGAAATATTAACAAATGAAAAAAATAAGTTAGAAAATGAAAATACATACTTAAAAGAACAATGGAATGAATGGTATAGTACTCAACAAAAGCGAATAACAGAAGTTGCTACAATAGCTTTATTAGAACAAAAGCTTCTATATGATGATATTATTTATTTAATTAATAATTGTAATCGGTTTTATTTAGAAAATTTATTAGTATATAATCTTTTAAATTGGCTTAAGTATCATAATCCTGTAATAATAAAATTTATCGAAGTACTTACTGATAATAATGATGAGCAATTATATCAAAAGAAAATTTTTAAACCTATAGTGGCTGTAGATGCTATTTATAAATCACGGCATAGCAAATATGTCTCTGAAATAAATCTTGCTGCATCAGCGATTAAATATACTATTGCTCAATCAAAAACTATAATAGATATTGATAATCATATTACTAGTAGAGGAGGCTATACAAAATTTATTAATTGGATCGAAAGTTTAGCAATCGAGCCTAAGCCCTTACCAGATGGATTTTTAATTTTGGCCTTCGATAATGAACAAAAAGGCCAAAAAAACTATTTAGATTGAGGTTATAATACGGTTGTATTCCATACAGTAACAAGCTTTGTAGGCTTTAATTTTGATTCAAATAATGATTGCCAATTAAAAATTGATCCATGGAAGAACAACTCACTTCTTGAAAATGATATCAAACAATTATTTTATTTAAATGATAATATGGAAAAAGTACTTGAAATAGAGCTTCTCGAATTTATTAATGAAATAATAAGTAACCTATATTCTGAAAAAAATCAAAAAGTAAATGAAATAGATAAACTAGTTGAAAAACAAAACAGCTTATCTAATAAAAATAAACAATGTTTAAATTGTTTCGAATCAGAAATTGATAATAAAAAATGAAATTGTCCTAAATGTAATACTAAGTTACCAATGCTTGCTTCAATAAGTCAAGCTTCATCTTTTCAACAAACCATATTACCTAAAAATATAGATAAAACGGTAGTGTTTAAACTATATGAACCTAAACAATCTAGTATTAAAGTGCAAAAACCTAAAATTAGTATAACACAAAGAACTATAACAAACAAAGGAATAAAAATTTCAGATTTATACATTCCTGACCCAATTCCTATCAATCCTAATTCTTTAATAAATGTTCAAAAAATTTTAGAGCATATCGAAATAATTGCTAGAATTAAATCTGGAAAATGCAGATGATTACCTGTCATATATGATGGCGTACCATATAATCAAGCACTAAAACTAAAAAAAAACTTCCTTGGTTAATTCTACTTCCGGGCCCTTTGCATGAAGAAATAAATATGCTTAAAGCATTTGTTGGACTAAATTGGTATAAATTAATATTAAAATATTTTAATTTACTAACTTACTTACTTTAAATTTTTTAATTTTTAAGGGATATAGATATAAAGATATTTGCTCGATGTCAAGGATACCGAACAGATAATCAACTAGAATATTTTTGAAAATGTATTGACCACTATAAGGTATGAGACTCAATATGTAATATATATCGATATTCAATGGAATCAGAATTAATATAGCCATATGTTCTAAACTATAACAACCCAACGCCTAATGGATATTTAGAATGGGCTAAAGCACAAACTAATGAAACATATAAATTAAAATTTGAACAGGTTAGATATTGGTTTAATTTTAACTTACAACATAAATAAGAACAAAAAAAAACACAATCACAATAGACTTTTACTTATCTTCAGGCTATTGTTAACTTTCGCACTGGAGTTTGAACCAACCAATCTTTATTACGAAATGCAGCACAACACCAATTTGCTCCAATTTGGTCAGCTAGGCATCATCCAATTTACAAATTATTAGAAGTATCATATGAAGAAACTTTATTAAATTTAAAACCTCAAATTCGTGAAAATATTGAAAATTTCTCGATATTATCTCGATCAGGACTTCAAAATCAGCACCAAGGACTTGATGCTATAATAGAAGAGATTAATAAAGCCTTAAAATCCCTAATTCCTCCAGTACCATTGCAACATCACTGGAAAATTGCTGCAAGAAACTATGTAAATTTTTTAAAGGTAATTTAATAAATAGATATTACTGCATTAAATTAATTCTAACATTTAACTAAATTTAGCTATGTACCAACCTTTTTAATATTATTGGATATGAGAATAATGAGGATTCAGAACAACGAACTTAGCCTAATTCTCATATGGAACAACAACATTTTCGTACATATCTAAGAAAAAAACAGTTCTTGAATCCAATAAAAATGAATAGTGCATTTACTAATTTAGATGGTGAAATTAATTTGAGTGAAGAAATGAAGTCATTTAGTGTACTTGCACAAGAAAAAAGACAAGTATTTATTAAATATACCTTAATGCAAAATACTAGTATTGATACTTGGTGAGCAATTCCAGTAATGGAGCAGGAGGCTGAAATAATGAAAAATGAAAGCACAATGAAAAAAGAAGAGCTTATTTCAGTTATCAATTTAATACTTATATTACTTCCTGAAACACAATACTCAAAGTATACTAATTTAAAAAATAAGACAAAAACTATAGTATTAACAATCTTGCAAGAAATACAAGGCTTAAATAATGCTGAAGATGCTATTGATGAAGAAAATGAAGATAAAGAGCTTATAGACGAAGAAATAATATAAAGAAATTAATAAATCATTAAATATATCTTATATTTGTTAATACCTTTTACAAATTACAAATTCGGTGCCAATTGGCTTTGAAATATATAATAATCCTTTTTTTACTAAAGATTAATTATTAATATCTAAATGTCATTAATAACAAATAAAAATTTCATTATAAGAACCTTAAATATTTATTCATATACTGAAGTTATTGCTAAAAGTTGGTTATGAATTAAATTGCATAGAATTTCAAAAAGTACACTAACTACTTATAAGTTCCCAAAATAATACGCCTAGACTATAAATGTCAGATCATTTATCATATTTAATCATTTGCTCATATTCAGAACAGAGGCAGCTGCACTACTATGTTTACCTAAAACGATTCGTATTCCATATAGCCAAGTTGCGAAAAATTCACAAATATTTTGATTATCATCTAATCTATTAAAAGAAATCCATTCAATTACATCGATATAAAATATAGCTTTAAGTTGAAATTCTTTAATGCAATTATCAATGTCCTTATCTCCACTTGTCCACCCCCTGTGGCTCAATATATGCCAGTATATCTGCTATTTTATGCTCAAAGTAAAAAAGCTATTCAATTGTTTTTGATATGCCAAAGTCCAAGATTAAAAGCCCTATTATCATTTATCAAAACATTCTTGATCGTTAAAATTTTGTAAGTAATTTAAAATTTAATTTAAAAATGGTTAGAAAGTAAAATTTAAAAAATAAATTTACAAGATCTGATCAATAATATTTTATTGTAAAATAAATTAGATTAATCTACTAGTAATTTCATTCACAAGTTGAATAAGTTCTATTCACGAATCTTATAAAGACCTTTTTCTAAATGAGTTCATAGACTGCCACTATTGTCAAATTGTAATAACGTACCAGCACGAAATTAGATGGTGCTTTTTGTTCATTCTTCTACCACCAATAATTTAATTTTCTTTATTCTCTTTATAATACCAGATCTGGCCTAAGCTAAATCACATTCTAATGATTAATAAATATCTTACACTTAAAATTAATCAATAAAATAAACATTTAGAGGCAAATTTAAGCCTTACCTGACATAAAAATTTTAACCAGCTACCTATTTTTTTGAACAAGTACAACTTAAGGGGGTGGGTGGATTCTGTTGTAACCATAGTGGATTCTAAATCTGTAAGTCTTTAAATACTAACTTTAATATATATTCATAATCTTCAAATAAGAAAAAAAATCATATCGATCGAATATTAATTTAAAAAAAATGAAGATAAGATTTGCAAAAATAGCCAATCAGATTTATTTTTGCAGATAATCGATGATCTTCTAAATTCTAGAACAATTCTTTTATGCTAAGCCAAATTTGGAAATACACCAGACTGCAGTAATAAGCCATAGTTTTTTGCATGATGAGAAGTGTCCAGTTGTATAACTGTAATAATTAGTGTCAAGTAAGTATAAGTATTGATAAAGTGTATGATTGTAGGAATGGTTTGTAACTTGGTCTTCTAAATAAGTAAACCAAAGTGGCTATTTGTCTTTTGAAATCTTGTATATACAAGGAGAGATGTGTTTCCAGTTTAATAAACATAAATTGTCAAATATTATAAGTTGATCAAGATATAGAATACCATAATGCTTAGATTGTTTTTTGAAGGTTAAGTATTTTGGATGTGAGGAGAGTAGAGATTCAAGTGAGATGGAGCCTTGTTGAATGGTATATAAAATGTTGTAAGTTGGGTTAGCAGTAAATATGATGCCAAGATATTTAAAGAATAGAATTATTTTGAAATTGGTAGTATGTTTATTTGGTTTATTAATAATAGGATTGTTATATATTAAGATGCTAGTAGGTGACCAAAGATTATTTTGAAGTTGTTGAAGCTGAATGTAAGTACTAATACCAAGAAGGTCAGAAGAGTTAAGTCTTTTGGTATAGTTTGTTATATGATATTGAAGTTGAATATCCTATATATTTCGAATATTATATAGTTAAAGATGGAGTATTGTTCTAATAGGAATTGTATGACTAAGTTTGGCCTTGTTTTTGACAAGTCCAATATGGTTGATAAGGATTTTATTATATATGTTCTGACTAAGAACAATGTTGTGAATATGGTATTCAATTGTAAGAATGATAACTGTATTAATAATATATCATGCATGTATGTCAGTGATTTTTTTTATGCTTGCAATTTTGACAAGATGTGATGATTCAGCTGTAATAAGCTTAGTTTGTTTTGCTTATTTGTTGTTAAGTGTAAACCAACATCCTAGGAATTTAAATGGTTCATTTAAAGGATGAAGATTGAGTAATTGATTGTTGTAAGTAATGAGACTATAGTTAGTTGGAGGGTTGTTGGTAGTGAGTATTGATTTAGTAGGATTAATTTGAATATTAGCCATATTGTAAAAGGATTCTGCTATTGATAGGATTTGGGAGAGTTCTTGCTGTAAGGAAGCAATTCATAAAGTGTTATTCATATAGGCAAGAATAGAGCAGTGAGATTCAAGTTTGTTGAATGTTTGATTTTTAAAATTAGTTGGCCAGGAAACTTTAGTGTTATATTCATCAAAGTTATTATAAATATATGAGATAAGTGGGTCATAGTATATTCTCCATAGAAGAAGAGTAATAGTTTTTCTCTGATCAATACCATTAAGTACAGAATATGAAGAAGTAAGACCAAGATTTGTAATAACTTGATTTTGTCAGTTAGTAAGTAAATTAATGATAGTGTTGATAATAATAAGAGGAAGAGCAAGATGTGCAAAGAATGTTTAAGAAGATCAAGATTAACTGAGTCATAGGTCTTGTCATATCTTAAGACAAAAGCCAAATTGGTTTTTGGTTGCATGATGCATCTTTAGTAAGGTTGTTAAGTATGTATATAAATATTGAGATACTGTTGTTTGGTAGGGCAACATAATTGTATAGTGAGAGAATTGGATGTTATAAGAATATTGTGCTAATTTTGTTTGTAATAATGTTTGTGTAGACTTTACAAGTATGTTCAATTAAGCTTATAAGATGAGTAAGGTTAAGATCTTTATCAAATGTATTGTGCTTTGAAATAGGGTATATTCTGCTATGCTTTCATTGTTTTGGAGTTTGGCTTAAGTTGAGGCATTGATTAAATAGGGCAGTTATAGCTTTAATGCAGACAACACCTGCATGTTTAAGCATTTTATAACTAATCTCTGTAGGACTATGAGCTTTCCTATTAGAAAGTTTTGCTATAGTTTGGAACACTTCTTCTTCTGTAATAGGAGTAATAAGAGAGTTATACTATTGAGTATCAATGTGTGATTGTGATTGGTATTGTGTAGACCAAAAATTATTAAATAGGTTTTGGTCAATTGGTCAATAGACTGTTCAGTTGAGAAAGTAAAATTGTATATATTGCTTGATAAGATGTGGCTTTGTAACAAGTTGGTTAGAAAGTTTAATATTTGAGAAGTAAATAGAGGATTTATAATAATTGAGGATACTGTTTAAAGCTTGTTTGGGATGTGTACAGAGTGTTTTACATCTTTTTTCAGTAGCTTGTTGGATTTGTTGTTGAAGTAGCAGGAAGTTTTCAAGATGGCATGCATGGTAAAGCTGTTTCCAAATATCTTAAGCATGCTGAGTTTATTGTTTGAGTTCTGGCTGTTGGTTAGAAAATAAGATTTGAAGATCACAATAAGATTTTGCATTTATATTTTTAATTTTAGAATTAATTATATTAATATTTAAATTGTTATTTGGATTTTTAACAATTTTAATTAAATGTCCAAGTTCTTTAAGTGATAAATAAAGTATGATGCTATGAGGTGAATACTTGTGATTATAACTATATTTGCAGAATTTTTTGTTCAAAATTGAGTGTATAGTAGTATAAATAATTGAGTGTTTGATTTTATACTAGGTAGTTTCTATGCTTTTATTGGTGTTGCAATCAAGTGAAGTGTTATGTAAGTTAAGTTTTTGAGAGAGCAGATTAGAAAATTCTGTTCATTTTTCTGGTGACATGGCATTGTAATTAAAAATTCTACAACTAATTCCAGTATGATAGTGTGAAGGTTTACTAAATGCATTAGTAAAGGACCATGAAAAAAGAAGTATAGAGTGATTACTTAGTATAAAGTTGTTACTATCATCAAGGTTATAAAAAAAAAAGAACTGTATATTAAATAAATCAGTTCATATGTAGTCAATATGACTTTGACTAGTATTGTTTGACTATATATAGTGTTTATTATTAACATATGCACCAAGGTCGTACATGTTGGCTTGATAAAGGTAGTTAGTGAGTCAAAATTTTGATAATGAGCTAAATATCATTCTGTGTATTGAAGTTACTAAGGATGGTTGGATGAAGATTTAGTTGGTAGGCTTGTTGAATCTATAAAATGACTGTTTTTTGTATTTTATTATATTAATGTATGTCAGTAGAAGAGAGATAAACTACTATAATATGGAGTTTAATTTCACTTTTGAAAAAAAGATCTAAAGCTACTGCTTTTTCAGGATGTGTTTGACAGTTGTATATATGTACTTGAAGATAATTGTGAATAATAATGGCAGCACCTTTAGCAAAATTTTCAGAATTTGCCTGAAAGTATGTAAACCAATTATTGTTACAAAAGTGAAGGTTAGTAGTGTTGGCAATTTTTGTTTTAGTAATATAGGCAATATTAATATTATTATAAAGACAGTAATTTTGCCAAGCTTCTTTTTTGGTGATTGTGTTAAATTCTCTAACATTATATGTATTAATGTTTAAATGAAGGTTATATAAGTTTTGTATAATTATAGGGTTTTGTATTGAAAGTGGTAGCAATATTGGAGATAGTAATACAGAGATAAAAATAAATAAAAGTTGTTGTAGTAGTATTGAAGGTGTAGAAAACAGTAAGTTTGGTATAAATGTTGTTAAATATGGGTTTGTTAAGTTGAGAAAATCATATTCTGTTGTATTTGATTTTAGTAGAATGTTTGGATAATGCCAAATAGTTTAAAGTAGTGAAATAAAATAATTAGATAAAGGTTTAGGTTTAGATAAAAGGTAAATATAGGCTTCACTGTAATTATTTTTAATAGAAATAGTTAAGGTATACCCATAAGCATTGTTTAGTAAGTAATCAAAACTATAAATATGTCATAAGAAAGAGATAATTGTTTGTAGATGTGAGAGTAGTGAAAGATAATTATAGACTAAAAATTTGTTGTAGCATGTATAAAGTTGTATAGAGCCAAAGTGTTTATTGGCAATAACAGTATTATCATGATCAGATAGAACAGTTTCTATTAGTTGTATATAAGTATAATTTAAAGCATTATCTTCAAGAACAGGATTGGTATATTATGTGTTATTAAGTATTGGAAAATATTTTGAAGAAATAGGTATTAATAGATAAAATCTATAACCAGATCAATGTAAAATAAAGTGGTCTGATAAAGGTTTTGGTATATTTAATAAGTATATTAAACACTTACTATAGTCTAGTTTAATTGATATTGCTAGTATAAAGTTGTAAAGATTAAGTAGTATGTAGTTGTAAGAATGTATATGTTCAAGAAAGAAATAAAGAGTTTGTAGATATAAAAGTAAAGGTAGGCCTTGATGGGCTAACCATTTATTATAACATGAGTCTGGATTAACTAATATATTGTATAATAAGTTTTGTGATGTTTTTTGAAGTATGATAATACAATAGAATTTAGAGAGATAAAAGGTTCCTCTGTAGATTCAATTACTATATGCTCAGCTCTCATAGTTGTGAAAAGTGCTATAGCCTGCTTTGTATGTTGAGTCTGGCTATTATAAACTTGGTTCTTTATATAAATAAACTTTTTTACCTGTCTACTTACATTATTCTTTTCTAAGAATAGTTATAGGAAAAGGAAAACATTATAATCTTAGAAGTGGTAGCTGCATTAATGTGTTCTACAGAGAAATTTATTGAAAAGGAGTATTGATAAGAAAAATTGAATCTTCAAGATTTGTTGGTTTTTGGAAGTTTAGCTTGAATTTGTTTTGGAGAATTTTTTCTGCTTCTGGATATGCCTTTTCTTGAAAATGCTTAACAATTTCTGGAAAATTCATAGAGACATCTTTGGTATCAAAGTAGGTTATAATATGAGCTAAGTAGTTTGTATCAATAATTTTGGTTATAAGAAAGTTAATGGCTTGTTGTCGATCAAGTTTGTCAATATTATGATTTTGTATAGCAATGTTTTGATAGATTTTTAAATATTGATAAAAGTAATAGCTTCATCATTTAGGATTTGTTTTAGTTTAATTATTGGCACATATAAACTTTTTAGTTTTGGTTGCAAGATTATCAAGAAGTTATGTAAAGATTTTTTCTTTAAAAGTGGCTTCATGTTTGGCATTAACATAAAAAATTAAAACATCAATATTGGGTTGTTTCCAAATTTTACTTTCAGTTTTTGAATATTCTGAGTAGAATTCATTCAGAATTTCTTTAAAAAGATTGCTATAGTCATATATGTATTAGTAATTAGATTGGTTGTTGCTAAGTATAGTCTCTTTTGCTTTTGTTTTTTCTTTTTCTTTAAGTTTTGTTTTATCAAGATATATACAGTCAGAGTCAGTACATATATAGATATGATAATTTGCATATCAGATAGTCTCATTGCATTATTGTTGAAGATTGTAGGATTCAATGAAAGAAATTTCAGTTGAAAGAAGTTCTTTAAGATGTTTAATGAATTGTTGTCAGAATTAAAACCTTAGTGCATTTTTAATTTTAGTTTTATTAAGAGATTCTGTAAATTGGTAGTTGTATAAAGAAAAGAATTTTGTAAACCATTTATTAAAGCAATCTACTAAATTATTAAGTGATGAAATGTTGTATTTTTCAAAAAAAAGAGTTTTAGAAATATTAAAAAGAAGGTGAATATTAAATCAGTTGTCCATTTTAATATTTAGATATTGTTCTTTTTTGTTAGTTTTTATTACTGATGAGCTAACAGTAAATCTTTTAGATCTAAGTTTAATATCCTTAGCAAATTTAATGTAGTTAATAGATTGATAATTATTAGATAAATAGAAGTACAGTCTGGCAAAATTAATACAAAATTGTAATCAGTTTTGAGTTCTATATAGAGGAACAGTAGCAGAAGATGCAAAAATTTTAGAATAATTAAGTTTGGTAAATAAGATAGTAGTAAATTTGTAAATGAGTTTTTTAAGGCTTCCTTTCAGAATATTGAAAGGAATTGTAGCTTTATGATCAATATTTGGATTGGTTTTGAAGATAATATCTGAAAGAAATTTAAGTTAAGTTCTAGCTATTTGGCAAATAATATGATAAAAGCTAGCAGTAAGAGCTTTTTTGTTTTCAGTAACTGGCTTGATTTCTTTTTCTGAATAAAAGTCAAAAAGGTGTTGTTTGAGTAAGTTGAATAATTTACAAAAAAATTGAGTTTGCAGTTTTGTATTATTTTCTATTTTAGTTGTAACTGAAAAGTTGGTTAACCAGTCAAATATTGTGTTTGCTTTAATTTTAGTATTAGGAGATAGTAATTGATTTTGTTGAGATTGTTGTTGTTGTTTTTATTATTGTTATTATTGTTTGTTGTTTGTAGATGTAGTATCATCAATATCTATATTTACATCATCATTGATTTGGTTATTGTCTAATGGTGTTAAAGGATCAAGTTAAGAAGTAAGTGGGTTGGATTGTTGATATTTGGTAAGTGTTTGTCAGAGTTTGTTAGCAAATAGGATGCTTTTTTTTAAAAAAGTCTTGTTGTGTATTTTTAGTAGAAGGAATATGTTTGGAGTTTTTAGAGAAGCCTTGTTGAGAGTTAAGTTGGTTTTCAATACAAGATTTGTGATAAGGTTTGTGATTAAAGAGTATAGTATTGACTGCTAAATAATACTGATTATTAGTTAGTTTGCAGGTAATAGGTTGATTGCAGGTAATGCAGATATAGGGTTGAGTCAATAGAAATCAAGCAAATTTTTTCTAGGTAAAATTTTTTTAAAACTTTAAACAAAAATAACTTAACTAAAACTTTATCAGATTTTATAAAACTTTTTTAAAATAAATGCTACAAATTTGTAAAATTTATTTAAAAAATTTTTTATTAAATTTGATTAAGTTTTTATTAAATTATTGTTGTTTAAAGCTTCAAAAAAATTTCAATAAAAACAATTTGCTTGATTTTTATTAACTCACCTTCATATGTTGATGTATAAATAATAAAAGTAATAAAGTTGGAGATAGTAATATAAATTCAGTAAAGTCAGTAATATTTGTTGCAATTTGTTTTTTGTTCTTTAATTTTTTTGTAGGTTGTTCAAATTCATTTTGTTCATATGATAGGTTTTTTTGTAATAGGAAATTAGTATGAAATTTGTTACAAATGCAAGTAATAATGCTACTGTTACAGAAGCTTTAATGTAGTAACAACATTTAGTATTGTCTCTAAGTTTGATATTAAAGCAATTGTTTGGCTGTTTGTTAGTAGGGATTGGGTAGAAGGTTAGTAGAGTCTCTTTATAAACTCTTATACTAAAACTTATTGAAAAGTTTTTATAAAAGTAATCAAGATTGACAAAGTTTGGTTCAGATGTAATAAGAGTAAGTATATTATAATATTTTCTTTTTTTAAAAAAAATTAAAAATATTAATATTACAAGAGTAAAATATGTTCTTTGAATATGTTACTAGGTCTGTTATGGTTATTGTGACTTGTGTAATCTTGTGCAGTCTGTAATAATGCCTAAGTTTAAATATACTAAAAATAATTATAACTAGATTTTTTGAAAAAAAATTTTTTATTTTGTGCTTTCTAGCTTGTTTAGGAAAGATCTGAAAAATGTAGAATAATTAGGAAAGGTTATTGGTCAGTTAGGAAATTTTAATGGGTACTAGAAAAGTGAATTTCTGGAGCACTCTTGCAAATTTTCCTAAATTGCCTTTGAAAAAACCTGTAAAAACAGATTTTTAGTTTTGTCTTTTTTTTGATAACTTGATGAGTTTTTGTCTGTTTGCTATAAAATATATATCAAAATGTTCATCTTGATGAGCTTAACAAAATACCAATAGTAAGTAAAGTATATTTAATTAGTAAAATTATAAGAAAATAAGCAAAAACTATTTTTTTTAGTTTTTATAACTTTTCTTAATAACTAGATGTTATCAAAGCTTTAAACTTGATTGCTCAAAAGCAAAAAAATGTGCTGAACAACTTTACTTAAGGGTGCAAGTAAGGTTTACTTAGTAAAATACTTAGAAATAGTTAAATGTTTTTAGCAAAAATTTAGTATAAATAATCTATAGAAAGAGTTGCCATTTTGCTTTTTTTATTTAAAAAATATATCTATATAAATACTTTTTATTTTTAGATATTTTATAGTATTAGAAAAGCTTCTATCTAGAAAAACTAATCTTTTACTAATAATTTTCTTTGTATACATTACTTCTTTCATTAATTTAGTTTTGTTATTTTTGATATTATTATTCTAATCAAGTACTTAGGCTAGTTAAACTAGACCTAAGATGTTAATATTGTTTTTACAAATTTTTTTATATATATTACTTTTCTTATTACTTCAGTTTTATTATTATTAAAATTATTTTCTTAATTAAGTACTCAGAGTATATTCTTAAAATATTAATGCTGCTTTGTCTTTAAAGAACTTATTTGTATAATATTTTGTATAATAGAATTTTTTGTAACTATTGTTATACAGTGTTTTACTTTACAAAATCAGCTTTTAAAAGACTTATTTTTTGTATAACTTTTTATATAATAAAACCTTTTATAACATTACTATTATATATAATGTTTACATTCTGCAAAGTTAATCTTCTTTTGAGAATTTCTATTTTTAATTATATAATGCACTTAGTTTTTGTTTACAAAGCTTTATATTCAGTTATAAACTTTTTTTTAGATTACAAAAACTAAAATCTTTTTAGATTTTATCTTTAGTCAAATTTGAACTGTTGATCTTAACTGTAAAAATATAAAAGTTTAACTACTAAGCTATATATAAGATCTATATCCTTAAATATAAATATTTATTACAATATTAAAAATTTTAAATATAATAAATTTTATATAACAAATTTTTATATAAAATATAAAATAGCTTATAATTAAATTTTGTTAACCTTTTATATAAATAATTAATATAATGCTTTTTTAAATATATTTAAAGTATTATATGGCATAATATGTATTTTATATAACTTATAAATGTCTAAAATGTATTGTATTTAAAGTATTAATAATAAATAAATTGTACTATATAAAATACTTAAATATTGAAGATTAATAACTTCATTTAAAATATAAAATACTTTGATACAAAAGATAAATAATTTGTACTTAAAGTATAAAATATTTCTTTGTACAGTAGCACTTATGTAATGCAATTTATACTTGAAAAAATAAGGCATTAATTTAATAAAATAGTTTAAATAAAAGCAAATAAAAAAATATTATTAATCTTTTTTTGATTAATCTAAAGAAATAAATAATAAATAGCATATTAAAAGAACATCTTAAACATATAGTAAGTTCATAATGACTAAGTATTAAAAATATTATTATATATATATAAATATACAATATAAATTACTTAAAAGAAGTAGGCACTAAAGTATAACTAATTATAAGACATAGCAAATAATATTTTATTATATACATTATATAATAAATATTTATTTGTTATATCCTATAATTAGATATATCTTAATCTTTACGAAGACCTAATCAGCTGCGCAATCAGTGCTTTAAAGCATGGTTTAAAACATTTTTTTTATAAAAATAAACCTTTTTATCATCCCTAATCAATGTAGCGAACTTTTTTTTAACCCAATCACGCTTAGATACATGTTGATGTATACATCATCTGCTACATTATGCAGTGCAAAATGACGTAGACTGCGTAGGCTAAATTATATGCATGTTAATGCAGCATCATTAAAGGACACCCTAAATAAACCAACGGTGGAAACACACAGTAAAGGTAATTTTCATAGTGGAAATAGGCGTTGCCTTTTTTTTGTACTAACCAAATTAATACCATTTTTTATTTTTTATTTTTTAATTGCTGAGTAACCTTTACAATATTAATTATATTGCTTAAAAATCCTAGTGCTAAAACCGTTTCATCCTCGCAATCAATATACGTACAGTCAATTATGGATATAACGGATTTTTTTTAAAAAAATCTATCAGTTATATGGGTTTGTTACTGATACGTATACATATAAACGGATTTATAGATCCGTTATACTGTATCCCTTATCCGTTATACATCTAAAGTAAATAATATCTATCTAAAATTGTTACTTTAGATATGTAGATATGTAAGTAGCGGTAGTACCTGACTAAAAATTAAACCCATGAAACTAGATTTTTCATACATTTAATTCTGGTCAGGTGTTATTTTAAAGTAGCAACTTCAGATAGCGATAGGTGGCTGCTTCAAATGCGACATATATTGTTGACTGTATAGATTTTCTTTACCAAATTATTTGAATAACTCGATTTAATAACTTAGTTCTGATTTCATGGGCTTAATCTCTAATTCGATTGAGCTATTTTTTTTTTTTATCTTTTATGTCAACTTCCTTTCGCGACTCATTTATAAGTAATGCTTGGTATATTTCTGAAGATGTTACTAGTTGAAGTTGCCACTGGAGAAGTTTTAATTTTGGTCAGGTGTAACTTTAATACTAAAATTTTAAAATTGATACGACTTTTTATTTTAAATTTATGACTTTCTAAATACTGAGAAATATATATGTGTCTGGTGTATATATATAAACACGAAATGTTTTAATAAATTGTATGAAAAATTTTCCAAGTATGAAAACGAAGAATCGGATTTTATATAATTTTTCGCTGTTATTTATGAATCTTCAGCTTGTCCCGTTGAAAAATAACAGTATAAGTATTTAATTTCGGCTTCCAAATCCTATAAAACAGAGTTACTCTTAATAAACTAAATATACTAAATGTAATTAAAAAAAAAAAGTGCAAACCTTGCAGTAATCGTCCAACGGCAAATCATTTACATCATAACCTAAAATAATAAAATTAGAAATAATTCACGCAAAAAAAGGTATGACTCTAAGTTAGTGTTTCTGACTAAACTACTCTCCAAAACCCGAAATTTCATTATTAAGAAATAATTTGCCAGGGCAAAATACAGTCAGTCCTTCCTAAATGCAACTTGTAGGGATCAAACTTTAACAACTTGCATTTAGATAACAATAAGGAAAATTGCATTTATGGGGTACAGTATATATTTGATCCGAAGTTAGAGATTGAGTTGCATTTAGAAGTTGTCTGACTGTAATTTCGATTTAACTCGCAAATATATAGTAGTTTTTTTAAAGTTCGAAATATTTCGCCAACACGAACAATTTCGCCCGGATGAAAGATTTCGAATTCATTTGAAACACTAACTCAATTACGCATATGCAATATTATAACTTACCAAACGGATCCTCAATTTCAGAACCTATTCGCATTAAGCATTACGTTAGAACTCATATCATACATGACGAAGATAAAAGACAATATTTAATTTACTCACCGATTGCTTCAACACCAAAAAGAATGAAGGAAATTACCAAGATAACCGGGATAGTTAACCATCCGAGTAACTCGACAAGAGTGAATGGAAGTAACCAAACGTACCTATCGTTAGACAAAAGGCGCAACGATTAGTATCATAAAAAGATTTGAGTTTATATAAAAAGGATAGCTTACAAAGTTACAGCTTGTTTCCTAAAGTAATGAATAATAAAGATATTAATTAAAAGATGAATTACATTAATAGAAAATCCAAAATTACTTACAAATGGACTCTGTAAGCTAAGGGAACAGGTGTGTTACTGATCCTTTCAAGATTGCCTAGAATATCTATAAATTGGTCCAAAATTGACCAAAGTCTATAGGATTCGACTCTTTTTTCACGTGCCAGTTGTTCGAAATATACACCCAGATGAAACACAATTTCCTATGATTAACAAAGACCGATGATATTACAAAATCGAAACAATGCAAATAATAACAACAATAATAATAATAATAATTTTATTTTTGAAATTCACCAATGGAAGACTCATTTTCGGATCTTGGGTTCCCCATGATAACACTTCGGAATCACACGGTTGGCTCTTACCACTTCTCAATGAACGAAAAGTATCTTTAAAACTACCTCTTAAATATGCTACTGGGTCTTGGTTTCGGGACTTTGGAAGAAGGCGAGTAGACTCATTCGCATCTTGAGTGTGTATGGTGATGTCTGGAGCGGAACCTTGATTAGCAAGATTATCAGGATGATTCGGATCCTCAAGGCTTCCACTGCCTAACTCCACAGTATCTTGGCCAGCATTACCGTCAAACTTTGTACGTTGCAAACCTTTGGATAACGAAGGTAACAAACCTACGTAATCGTTATAATTAGTGCCAAATTCCAAACGAAGATGATGTTTAGTGGCAACAACAAATGCCAACACAAGTTTGATGTATGTTATTTTTTCTTCACGATCTTTCTTTGCATTTTCTGAAGTACCGATCCAAATAGTTCGCGTGCTATTTCTTGCAAGAGTACTATAATATGAATTGTATAATAATCAAGTGTAATGTCACAACATGTAAATTTTTTTTACCATTATTTATATGATAGTATGCTTTTGAATTATTTACACGTACCATAAATTGTTAAATAATTTTCGACCTTCATAATATCTATCATAAGCATGGTTTGTACGAAAAGCCAGAAGAAGACCGACCACAACGGTAACAGTACCGACTAAATGGATATACGTAGTAAAATATAAGTTTTTCTTAATTTATTTGTGAAGGAGAAGGATATTAAGATCTTACCCAATTCTCCCGGTAAAGTTACATTAATATCATAGATAAGATATAATGTACAGATTATGGCAGTGAATGCAGTCGAAAAAGTAAGGATTGGAACAATTGTTAAAAATACCTTAATTAATAATTAATATATATGCGTTAATTTCATTGAAATTAATAATATATAGATTAGAATTGTAGGACGAATACTTACAGAACTTCTACAATTTAAAATGTCTGGATTTAACAAACATAAATAAAAATATAATTAATTTATTGAAATATTCAAATAACAATTTAGATTTAAAAAGTAACAAAAAAGTTACCTGGTTTCCCCCATCCACGTTGATAAGTTAATTTTTTCAAGAGTGATGGGTTGTTATGGTCTTTTGAATTTATTGAATCTGTCATAATAAATTAATTCTGCGGAATTCTCAGTTGAAATGTACCGTACAGTGTTTTCCTTACGTTTTATATAAAATCTAACCAGTAGATGCACAAAACAAAAATGTGCATTCTATTAATTTCACTATAAATGCAAATCAAAAACGCAACATAACGAAATTTGGTCGAGAAAGTTTCAATTATTTGTGAAACCTCAATCGGAGATGCAGAAATATCGATATCTAATTCCTAATCAACCCAGCATAAAGAAAAAATTAGAAAATTAATCTTTAAGCTGGCTTTGAGGAATTAATTAAAAATGGTAAAAATGAAATCCTACCCATAATAAATGATAATTTATCTCTATAATCTCTATCTCCAAGGCATAAAACTCTGCATCGATACTATTAATACCCAAAATCGATAACTTGTCCTAATTGATGCAACACTTTCTAAAGTTAACCAATCAATTTACTGAATTATATGTATGTATATCGATAAACTATAGCCAGTGCATATTATTTAAATGGTTTTATATGGAAACATTGGTTCCCAAAATATTTATGTAATGCTTGCATAGGATTGTGAATCCATCAAAACAAATTATTACCGATAATTTTTCGTGTGAAAAAAAAGTTAGATTGTCAGTCTCAACTTGAAAAAAAAATTCGATCTGGAGATAATTGTAGAGAAATAAGATTGTTGTGACTTCTCTTATCAATAATAGAATCAGATCTTTCTATAATCACAGTATCGATATAATAGTGCCCTGTTTGTTTTTTCTTGTTTTCTTACGATTATAAATGCATTTATGGCGCTAAGTCTAAAACTAACGATAAGGGTCCTCTATATTAACTACATACTGCATAAATTGTATTCTTGATATCTGTATAAACTAATAACCCTAATTGAATCAAAAAAGTAATCCTAAACACAGCAGAAATTCTGCGTTAACAATCTCTTAAAAACAGAAACAGATGTAGATCATCTAACCTAATAAATAAGGTGCAATACCGATACCCGTACGTTCCTAGCACCATCAAAACCAGTACGTACATACGTAATCGCTATTTAAAATTTACACATTGATAACGATAACGATATCGATATACTAAGGATGTGAAAAGTCCGGTCTTTTTAGTTGACTTTTTCGAGTCGACGTTGACCTTAGGTTCAAGAGACCTTGAAGGTCTGAGTCCCAGTGGACACATATAAGAATAGGTATTACAGGGTATTTTTTGCTTTTCTGCAGTTCCTACTGGTTTCAGGAACTGCAGAAAAGTAGTCATCTTGCGTCGCGTTTACTTGATACCAAAGAACATTAGGCCGAGCCCAATTAAGGCTAGACTTAGGCTTTTGGAATCGAGTCGGATTGGATCGGACCTTTCACATCAGTAACGTTACTCGAAGTTATAGTAAAGAATGTCGTGGAACATTATATATTTATTCACATTATACGTAGTGTCTCGTTTTTATGAGTTCTATCCTTTTATGAAAAATTTAAGTGGATTGCCTCATTTCACACCCATTTGCGACACAAGAAAGACTGCCACAAACTTAAACCAATAAGGTAATATTACTCCCTTCTCCATATAAGTGGATCTGTGAAAACCTATAAACCGTGCTTTTTGAGCATTTACTTTTAATAAAAATATTTTAAAACCATATAATTTAACAATTATTATTTTAGTAGATATCATTTAAATAGCATTAATGAATAACATAGTAGTCAATTACTTTGCTTTTAAGATATATATTTAAAGTAAATATTCAAAAATCACGATTTACAGATCGTCCTAGCCTAAAAACGTTGTTATCAGCGTTATCGATATATTTTTGATTTTAGGTTACAACTGATTTTGGTCAGATAGCAAAATTTTTAGATTGATAACGCATGTGTCAATCATTTTTCTTGTGCTGGGTTCACTGGAAAACGGCTGGGTTACCAAATTTTATTTAATATGTAGGAAATTTATTTAATTTTTTGATTTATGAATTTGTGTAATATATAAATCATAAGAAAAGTTAGGATATGGTTAGCTCTAGGATTAGGAATGATTTGGGGCTATACTAAAATTTTGCAAGGAATATTTTTCGTTAAACCCCTAAAAGTTGTTTCATAATTAGGATTTTGGGATATCAACATACCCGTGTACATATATGTAGTGTACAAATAAAAGTTTCCTATTTAATATAATTAGAAAATATTTTATTGTAAAGTTTTGAAAGATAATTGTTATTTTTAAAATCAATATGCATAAATTTTGATCTGACATTTTTTTAAAGTTTAAAAATTACATAATCCTTTGAGAAATTTAAATGTCTAAAAATAATATTATCTTAAAAAACTATTTTAATTCAAAAAACTAATAAACTTTGGTATATATTTCTTAGTATTTAATACAAATAAATTTCGAAAAACAGTTTTATTTTTTATACATATCTTAAAATTAGGTTTAATTAATATACAACAAGTAAAATTTGGGTTTAAATTCTAATTAGGAATTCCACTAAGAAACCGCACTCTCCCACCTAGCGCCTTACGACGATGACCACAAGACACAGTTTATTATTATTAAGGTTTATTATTAAACAAACAATCGATGCAACTTTCCCTTAGGATTATTGCCTTTTTTATATTATATAATCGGGTATAAGATTACCCAGTTACGTTTCACTGGTGTTTCAAAATTTTACCAATCGATTTACCATTATCACGTGATTAATTTAATCGATTAGTTCCTTAGTTGTAAACCTAATTGCAAATATGCTTCACATTATACCAGCAATTTGTATTAGACCCTGTGATATTAAATGATTGGTAGCATAGTTAAGTAATAAATCTTTATAAACATATATAGTAATATTCCTTTAAGTTAATGTGAATAAAACAATAAATAGTAAATATCGTGAAATTGAAATTTGGGGTCTAGATTTGAAAATATAAGCCCTGCTAAAATCCACATATATACTTTATTTATCAATTCTATCCAAACCCTAAAAAAAAAATGAAAAAAACATTCCCAAAGAATCTTAAATTTTCATTTATTTAAATCCCCTAAATTTGAGTTTAAAATACAAAGTTCTAAATAAATCAGATCGTATTTTATATGTTTCATGTGATCTTTAATTTACAAATTTATGTATTGGTAATCAATTTATAAAAAAGGTCCAATTCCAAAATTCGCTAAATTGCAAAATAGGTTCAAATTTCAGCATCAGCCGTAACAGTAAGTATTCGTAAATAGTTTTGTGAATCTCACCTCATAATTAGCCCAAAAATTTATTAATCTAAATATTTACGTATTCATTTGAATATTAACATATTATTTCATTTAAAATATCCTCAATGAAAAAATTTTAAGTGTTAGGAAAATAAAATTATTGGAAGTGATTGTCTAATAGTCACCAATTACAAGTTATTTGGATTTGCAAATACAAAAATAACGATTTGGATCACTACATTAACTATCTATATATTTAAAATCGTTAACAGTTACACGTTTAGAATACCATGCATAAATAAATTGTATAACAAAACTATCAAACAATTACGCGTATAAACTTGGTCCATTAGCGAGTTGACTTGCGCCAATAAATCAACTTTACCATTCCAATGCTGTGTGATGTATGAAATATACAAGCATATATTTAACTAAAACCACTGATTAAATCATGGCAAAGAACCAGCCGAATGTTTTGAAAAGCTATTTTCGATGGAATTTTATCTTATAAATTTACATATTCTAACAAAGATTGGCTTTGAAGGTTTGGAAAGGGTTTAACTACAAGTTGATCAATAGTTAGTTGCTTTTAAATGGTTTACAGTCGATTCAGATAGCGATTAAAGATCTTGATATTTTTTTACGAAAATCAGCTTAAATTATTGCAAAGAATTTATTCAATCCAAACATTATTACATGCATTCTATGGGATCACATAAGGCAAACAAGCAATTCATAATTTTTAGTGGTATCGAATACATAATAATCATATTAAATAAAAATATTTTATCTAATGGAATATAGATAACAATGGATATTATAATATAATTTTACAATATACTAATGAAAGAACTATGAAAACACCTTTGGGAAGATAAAACTATACTCACATTGATTCTGATATTATAAAAACATCATTCAGCATTCGAAAAATATACGTTATCAAAGACATCAAAGGTTGCAAAGTTTAAACTATCAAAAGAAATAAATAAGATATTTATGACTTCAAACTGATTGTTTATGGGATACCTGATATACTTCGAACCCATGTTCTTGAAAATATAAATGTAATATGAAATGTAACATCTATATCTTTGAGTAATTATTTGAAAAATTTCACGCGAAAGACTACTTTGAATCATTGTTTTCATATATGCCAAGAAAATAAAGAACAATAGAAGGTACACAATCTCAATATTTTGAACTTTACAATGTTTGGATAATGGTCCTGCTTATAGTTCAGAAATAAAATTATCTTTTAATGCTTTAAAGCAACTCTAACCTTTGAATCGGTACTGTTATATTGAAACATTAGCTCAAAATAGCGAGTTTTGTCAAGTCATCGGGACAATATAAAGTCACATATAAACTCAATTGAAATTTCGATTCTCCATTCTATAAAAAATTCAAACTTTACGAAGATGATCCCAGCATAGTGTTAAAGATCCGAAAAAGTGCTTCGACCTGAAATCTTCTTTATTACAAATATGGATTGAAAAATTTCAACAGTTAACAAAAGCAGTTTCATGAATAATATGTTGATTTTGAGTTTTAATATGAATAGTCTTGGATCAGAAGGAGGAACAGCATTAGCAGATAGTGCACCACGTTGATTTTTTTGAATCATTACTTAGATCAAAAGAATGAAAAGCATTAACAACTTTGCAAGAACACCAAATTGAATATTTGAAGGAGAAGAAACATTAACGGATGCACTTCGTAAGAACGTCACACTGACTTCTTTGGATCTTGATCTAACGCTAATAACCTCAGATATAGGTGACACATCCGGCAAAGCTTCCACGATCTCTGATCAGTGTCATGTGATCACATGATTCTGCCACATTTACATGTGTAATCTTGGTCGAATTATATGATCACATGACACTGATCAGAGATCGCGGAAACTTTGCCGGATGTGTCACCTATAATAGGCTTAATTCCTGTTTCATTTCTGGAGTTGCATTTGGTCTCTGTTATTAATAAATGTTCGCAGTTTTGCTCAGTATGATTAGTGATCGGATCTCATGAATTATTAATAATTAATATTGATTAGTAATTCCAGGGAAGAGTGGAGGAACTTAAATCCAGACAATAGGCAAGAAAAAAATTCCGGGTGAGTTCCGTGTGTAGGATAAGGAAAATTTCCAAATTACCAATTTATTAGAATTATATCAGTATTGTAGTTAGTAGTATATCGTTTTTTAGGTTCCAGGATTAGGATAAGAAAATTTTCCAAATTACTGAAGTATATCAGTGCTGTCACTTAGAAGTCTATGACTTATCGTTCTTTAAATTTAACTTTATATATGATATATTTTCTTATAATAAATTCTAAACGCACTTAATAAAATAACTTTAATTCAATCTTACGTAATTATAGAAACCTTATACATGATACATTTTTCTTACAATAAACTCTAATCGTATTTAATAAAATAAACTCATGACTATAGTTTAATTCAATCTTACATAATTACAGAGATAAATACAATATACGAGCTTAGAGCCGTAAAAAATCAAATATAAATGTTTTTTTCTACAATTTGTAAATTTTTTTAATTTGTTAAAATGAATGCTGAAGATGGTAATTTCAGTAATGTTAGTGATCAAGAAGAAAAAGATGTAGAAATTATCAAAAATAAAGTGCGTTTGTATGTAATCGCAATAGAAAATGAACAAAAGAAGTACAGAAACTGTTAAAAAAGAGAAATATATCTTGAACATGGATGCAATCAATGAAAAAAGAAGAGATACAAAAACTATTGAAAAAAGAGAAGTATACATTGAACATAGTTGTAATTAATAAAAAAGAAAAGTGAATACAGAAACTAATAAGAAACGAGAAGAATGACTTGCATGTAAGTATAATTAAAAATATAAAAAAAAAGTGTTAAAGCAATTAGAAAGAAAGAATTATTTACAAAGTATAATTATAAACAATTATTAAAGAAAAATACTGATAAAAAATCTACAAGTAAAAAAAAAGAAAATATAAGATCTTGTTAATTCTAATTTTTAAGTTTGATAAAAAGGTTTAAATATTTTTTATAAAAAATAACAATAATTAAAAATAAGTTATTTTTAACATATGATAAATATTTTATCTATTAGTTTTTTTTTTTTTTTTTAAGGTAACCTCTTTGGTCTTTTGACTTTTATTAATTACTTATCAGTATTGTGGTTTAATGAATCACTACAGGAGAGCATACAATTGGTTACACATGTAACTTTTCTATATTACCTATTTAAGGAGTCCACCCGAAGGTTTCCTACTAATTGTCATACCTAACATCCCTGCTTTGATGTTTCACTTTAAACACTTTGAACCTGTAATCTGTGTTAACATCACTGGTCATCTCAGATGCATCAGATCATTATTCTCAATCTTAGGATTAATTTATCCTCGAGATAAACTTTCCAGAGCTTTCTGTACTCATTTTTATAGTTGACTTAGATATCACTATGGCAGAACCAACACTTGCAGTCAGGACTAACCATTAAACTGTTATGCCCTTGTAGAGTTCACTTAGACCTCAGCATCTACTTCACAACATAACTCTGGTACTTTAGTATACTCCCATCTTTTTTCCTACTCTTTTACCAAACTCCCAATCCAGATAGTCTATGTAGGACTATAACCAGTCCATCAGTATCTCAGGTCAACCCAATATTCTTTTCCTCCAGTTTGTTCTGGTGGCCTGGTTGGTGGTACCTCTGAGACTTTCAACCCAAAAGTTCTTGCCTATCTGGTTACTAGGACTGGATACTAGACCTGGGTATTCGTTTTGCCAGGCTAGCCTTTACAGTAAGATCATTAAAGATCCAGCTACTTCTCTACTCGGGTCTTTCTAAATAGACTTCTTGTTACCTAATTTCAACAGATTTATACAGACACAAGGACTTATCTAGTATTTGCACTGCCCAATTTGTCAGTTTGCATTTTTCTGTATAACTCCAATATTGCATGAATGCTCCATGATCTGTCAGTCATGCTGGTTTAATTGTTATTACAGGTATCCTAATCTAATCATTAGTAACAGTTGTCATAATATGAATATTACATAGGTGATTATTTAAATTTTTGCTATCGATGGGATTTGAACACCCAACCTACCACTTGGAGGGTTGACAATCTGACTACTTCACTAGGTCACCACACTCTTCTATTAACTTTTATTAATATAAAGTTATTAATATTATATAAAAAAAATATATTAAAGAAATTTTTAGTTAAAAATAATATAATTCAGATATATATAAATTAATATATATATTTTTTAAGATAATCTCTTAGATCTTTTGACTTTTATTAACAGTTTTGGTAATGTAGTTCTATATAGAACTATTACAAAAAGAGTATACAATTGGTTATATATATAACTTTTTTATATTACTTATTTAAAAAGTTTGCATAAAGGTTTATCACCAATTGATATACCTAATAGTTCTCTTATATAGATGTTTTATTTTAAACTCTTTAAATCTGTAATTTATGTTAACTTTACTAGTTTATGTTCAGATTTTTATCTTATTTTTATTTTTAAGATAAACCTTTTAAGAATAGAGTATATGATTTTCAAATTATATATAAAACTTATAATAAATTTTTATTTAATTAAAAATAAAAAAAATATATTTTCTTAATTAAATAGTTTTTAAATATTAATTAAAAATTGTAGAATATGTTTTTCTGATTCTAGTAATAATAAAATTTATTAAAATTGGTTAAATATTAATTAAAATATATATGTTTAAAAACTAGATATTATAAATTTATATAAATCATTACAGGTTAAATGAATAAATAAAAGATAAATAATAGATAAATAATAGAAAAAATCTGTTGTTATTCTACTCTATATCCATTAAATAATATTAGCATAATAGCAATATCATAGCAGAATAACAGTAAAATAACAGGAAGTTTGTTAATATAAGTAATATAATAGTAATATAATAGTAAAAAATAGAACAGTTTTATTATCTTACTTTTAGTCTTTGTAACTAAAAGTAAATAATAAAACTGTTTTATTATTTTGCTGTTATGTTAATATTATATTACTCATATCAACAAACCTCTTGTTATTTTACTGTTATTCTGCTATTATACTACTGTTATGCTGATATTGTTTGGCAAATATTAGATAGAATAATGGCAGATTTTTTTCTGTTATTTATCTATTATTTACTTTTTATTCATTTATTCAACTTGTATATATAAAGATTATATGATTTGGATCAATTATAGTAAATAATTTTATATAATTACAGAAAATTTAAAGGCATTATAGAGAACTTTGCAATATATACAAGTATATTTTTTTAAAATATTTTATCTATTAAAAATTTTATTATTATAAAAAATATATCTTATTCTATATTATATAAAAATTTGATAAAAATTAATTACAATAGTAAAAAGTTTTATTAATATCAAAGATTTATTTTTTATAAAAATTATATTGTACTACAAAGATCATATAAAAAATAATTTATATATACTTTATTCTTAAACTTTTTAAAATTTTTTATATTATTTTAATTATATTTATTTATTTTAAAACAATTTGTAATACTTTATATTAATTTGTAATATTTGCTATATTTTAAATATATATATATATTTTTTTTTTGGTATTAAGGTAAGGCCTTGCTCGTATCTTTATTGGTAGTTTAAAAATTAGTAGCTACATGGAGCTGCTATGTACAAAAAGTAATTT
>CAJVQA010000865.1:0-29327 GCA_910591915.1 Cetraspora pellucida | reverse complement strand
GTGATGCTAGACTTAGATATTAGAGAAATTTATGTAGTTACAAATGTAATTCCAAAAAAACCTAATAAAGTACTAGCGTGACTGCTTATATAATAATAAAAAAAAAAAAAAAAAAAAACAGTTACTAGTATTCCATTTCTGTAAATTCTACTTATAGTAAAACTTATATATACCTTTCTAATGACTTACTTCTGCTTAATCATATTATTATTTTTTTTTATCTTTTTTCTAAATTTTACAATCTTTTTTATAAATTATATTCTTCTAACTCTATTTCTAATCTATTAGACTTATTTCTTAACAATACTTCATCTTTATATCTACTAACAACTAGGTTACAAACTTCTATATTGACCTAAAACTTACATAATCTTTATTTAAATATTGTTATACATAATGTTTGAGGCTTCAATATAACAACCAAAAAAGAAAATTGGCAAAACTACTGTTTTTACAACAATATCAATATTGCATATATTACTAAAACAAAAATTGTTAACAAAACTAATCTTTAGTTTTGCAATAATAATTATTTTATCTATTTCTGGATTAACTTTAAAAACTTGGCAGAAGACACTGTTATTATTATTTATAACTAACTAAACCTCATATATATAATTACCAAATGCATTCTAGTAAAGCTATTGTTTTAGTTATTTTTTAAAAATGATATTAAACTCCATATTATAGCAGTTTATCTTTTTTTTACTAATATGCAAAAATATAATAAAATACAAAACATAGTAATTATATAGATTTAACAAGTCTACCAACTAAATCTTTATCTAATTATTCTAACATACATAATAATATTTGTAGTTTTTTATTTAGATTTTAACTTATTAACTACTTATATCAATCTAATATATATAATCTTAAAGCATATATTAATAGCAAATACTAGATATAATCAAACAATACTAGTTAAAATTATATTAATTATATTTGAACTGGCTCATTCAACATATAGTTCTTTTTTTCATATAGTTTTGATAATAGTAATAATTCTATATTAAATAATTATTATATATTTTTTTTCTTAGACTTTTACTAATACATATAGTAAACTTTCACCTATTACACTAATATTAGTTGTAGAATTTTTAACTACAAAGTTATATTATTAGAAAGTAAACAAAATTTTTTAATCTTCTTTTCTTTAATTTCAAAACATATAATATTCTATTTAACTATAATGCAAATAAAAGTATCTAAATCATCTGGCACAAAATTAAACACTTAATCATTAATACTGCAATATATTTTATTCTTAACAAAAAATCACATAAATATAACTATAATCATTAATGCTTTTTTACTTAAAAACTTGGACATTTAATTAAAATTATGAAAAATTCTAATAATAATTTTTTTTTTTTTTTTTTTTTGCTTTTGCTAAGGCTGTAGTTATCAGCAGCTATTGCTTTTATTGTATTTTTAATTATGATTACATAACTTGTATAAGGTGAGTATACAACTAGCCACACGTACAACTTTTGGTTGTCTAATTTAAGTAGTCCACCTGCACAACAGGTTCTACACTAGCTGCTATACCTGCAATCTACTAGGAGATTACCTATTTTAAACACTCTGATCTCTATACTTATACTGACAAATAGCGTACAAGTTTCTGTACACTTAAGTGCCGTCTAACCTAACCATGACCTTCCTGTCTGTACATCTGTCAAGTTGTTACACATTTCAGAGTACATCACCTGACTGTAGGGCTTCAGGAGGCCCCCCTGCTAACTAACTACCTATGTTTAGTATTTTGTTAACAGGGCTCACCTTTGCAGAGTTCACCTAGACCTTAGCACTGACTTCACAGCATATCCCTAGTACTTTAGTATACTTCTGTTTCCAACCTCAGACTTCTAATCCAGATAGCCCAGTAGGACTGTGACTTGGCTCTAGTACCCTAGAGTCTGCCCTCCAAGGTCCTTTTCCTCCAGTTCGAGTCTTTCAGTAGCCTGGTTGGTGGTACCCCTCACCCAAGGTTCTTGCCTACCCGATTTCTTCCACATTGGTATCCATTTCTTAGGTCTAGCCTTTACAGTAGTACTGTCAAAGATCTGTGTTACCTCTCTACTTGGGTCTTCCCAAGTGGGCTTCTGGTTATCCTAGTTTATGGATTTATATAGCCACAGATGCTCTATGATCTGTCAGTTATCTGGTATGACATGTTACAGGTACTAATCCCAACTGATCGATAGATAGCCATCACCATAGTACCAGTTTCAAGGACTTATCTTGTGTTTGCACCACCCAATGCCGGTTTGCATTCCTCTGTATAACTCCAACATTGCACAGATGCTCATATACACCAGTGTAACATAGATGGTTTTCCAAATTTTCACCATCAGTAGGTTTTGAACTTCCAATTTACCACTTGGAGGGTTGACAACTTATCCACTTCACTAAGCCACCACACCCTAATAATCTTAATATTAATTATATTAATTTAAAATTTTAAAATATTAATTCAAGATCTCAGTGCAATATTTATACTCTTATCTTTTATTAACATTTACAACTTAATAAATAAATCCAATATGCACAAGATATTTAAAAACAACTCTACTATGCTTACTATCTTGAAAACTCTTTTTTACTTTAATAACAAATTCAACAAACTACTAAAAAAAGATATGAAACACTTTTTATATATTCCAAACATGTTATTAGTAGCATTTTTAATTATTACAAAGCTTTTATTCACTTTTTTAATATAAACTTCTTGACCAAATAGTTACAGATTCCAATTTTATTAGATAAAATATACAATTTTATTTTTATAATTAAACAACTTATTAAGCAACTAATCAAAACCTCTTTGATAACTTTTAGTTTATATAATATTAACTATTATTATATATTAATACTCAATGATATAACTTTTTCTTTTTTTATTACTAAAAAAAAAGTTACTCAAACTATAGCAAAGCTTTCTAATGAAAAAGTTTATGATTCTATAGACATTAGTTATAAAATGCTTAAATATGCAAGTACTACTTGCATTAAAGCTATAACTGCTTTATTAACTGCTGTCTTGTTTTAGATCAAACTTCTAAATAATAGAAATATAGTAAAATTTACTCTATTCCTAAATAGAATATATCTATAAAGACTTTAATCTTACTTATTCAATAAGTCTTATTAAACATATTTACAAAATTTATGCAAAAATTATTACTAATAAAATTAGTAATATATTTTCAATAAAATGGGTATAGGATGAGTTCAAATGAACAAAACACAAGAATAACTAGAAAAAAAAATAGCAATAGGTCTAGAAGGATGGCAAACATCAATGATAATTAAGCTAATAGCAATATAAACAGCAATATTAATAATACCAAAGAAAAAACAAGTAGAAATATATATAGATAGTAATGTGGTAATAAAAAATATTAATAGAAATTTAGAACAAACAGATAAAAACAATATTTTTAAAAAGAAGAATACAATATGAATAATAAAGATCAGAGATCTTATTACAACAAAAAACATTCAAATAAAGTTAGTTAAAGTAAAGAGTTACAATAAAGATAAATAAAATAACAAAGCTGATAGTTTAGCAAAAAAATAAGCAAGAAGATAATACAGATCAAAAATTTAGTTGTAATGAAATAGTGTACTGTTTAGAGTAAAAAAACAAATAAACTAATATACTAGCAAGATTGTTATGTAAGTTAATAATGAATGCAAGATTAAGAGCAGAATAGAGAAAAACAAAAGCAATTAAAAAATTAGAATCAGAATTAGAAGTTAGAATTTATAATTGGACATATTTTTGAAAAAAGCTAAAGACAATAAAAGAGGTGTACTGCATAACAAAAAGAATTATTGCCAAAAGAAGTGCATTTATAAAATATATGCTAGACAAACTTCTAACTTTAGAAGAACTTAACAAAAGAAAACCAAATATATATACAACAACTAAATGCCAAATATGCAAAAATAAAGTTAAAGAAACACAGATGCATTTAGCAGCATGCAAAGAACAAGAAAACTTGTAAAAAAGAATTCAAAAAATGACTAACCTAGAAGAAACTTAGAGAAGAAAAAAAAGTTTAAATTCTTCTATATGTGTTATATATAGTGCTTTTTGGTAAAATAAAAGCAAAAGAAATAAGAATAGGAAAGGCTCTAATTAAAGGTTTGATTCCAAAAAAAATACAAAATCGATTATGACAGCTTCTAAACATAAAGTCAAAAGAGCAGTTTGCAAGTGTAATAGTAAGTATGGCCTGAAAAACATTTTATAAACAAGTATAAAGAGTTTAATGTGAGAAGATTAATAAATAGAAAAGAAAAGTAAAAATAACAGATAGGTTAAAAAGAGAAAAAAAAAAAAAAACTAAGACCAAGTAAAGAAAAAAAGACAAATTAGCAAAGGATAAAAAAAAAAAAAGAGAAAATAAGAGAAAAAAAAAACAAATTAGAACAGAAATATAAAAGACAATTTTGGGACTTGTTATAAAAAAGAGAAGATTCTTTTATTATAAACTTTAAGTAGTTAGACAAATAGCTTATTTCTGTTTGAAGTAATATAGCAGGCTGCACTTAGATACCATTAAGGTAACCAGATAATGCTAGACTTAGTTGTTAAGAATATTTATATAATTGCAAATATAATTTTAAAATCTTAATAAAGTACTAGCATGACTGCTTAAGAAAACAAATATATATATATATATTTTTAAAATATTTTATATTTTTTTATACAACTATGTTGTTTTACTTAATAACAGTACTTTTATACCTATCTATATACTTAACAATATTATAGTAGATGCATTATGTAAACAAAAACTATTTGGCTTTTATCTCAAGATATAAGTAAAGCTTATAATTTTATATTTTTTTTAATATTATTTTTAGTGTTTTGTACTTTCTAGTTCTATTATTAACACTATTATTAACTTATTTACTAATTGACAAAATCAAATGATTACAAATCTTGGTCTTATATCTTTATATCTTATACTTAACAATATAGATCAAAATGAAACTATTTCTTTTTTTTTGTAAAGAATTAATTATGATTCACTTATTTTATATATTTACAACAACTTTAATGATTATATCACAAAAGTTTTCTAATTAACAAATCTTAAAGATTTAACATATAACAAACTCAAATCATATTGCTTAGTTTTTGCTTATATAAATAATACTTTTTGGATTGTATTCTTACAACAAAAGCTTTCACAAATTCTTATTATAGCAAAATCTTTTTATAATATAGCTAACATTTAAATTAATTCTATTAAATCTATACTTACAACTAACAAACCTTTAACCAACTATAATTCTATTATATATAACAATTATTTATTTACTTTTATTCTTTAATCAAACTATTCAAGTTTCTAAAATACTAGTTTATACTTAATAACAAATAAACAAAATAAACAAAGCTTATTATTATACAAATTGCTAACTCTTCTGATAATTAATTGTACCAAAATTCTGCTAAAGAAAATTTTAATTTTCTTTAACAATTTATAATTAAATATATTCTTAAAACTAAATAAAATTGTTTTTTTTTTAAATTTATATATACTTGTAAAAAATTTTATATCAATAACTTAAATATTAAATAAATTAATTAACTTTCTGTAAAAACAATCTCAAACTGCTTATACTTAAATTTAAACTAGAAAACTTGTTTTGTTCACTAAGACAAAGTTGTCTAGCTTACTTCAGGCTTTATTTTGATATAAGTTTCATTCAAAACAGCCAAAAATTAATTATTTTATAAGCAAAAAATTCCAAATAGCTATTTTCTCTAAATTTTTTTAAAAAATTAGTTCTTTTCTCTTTACTCCCTTCAAATCCAGATCTCAAAAATATTTTAAAACACCTAATTTTACTGGTTCAATTAATTAATAATCATTTTATAATTATTTTTCTCTTAAGTTTTTAATTAATTTACACAAAACAAATAATTACAAATTTGTATTTATTTTAACAATATACAATTTTGTGTATACTTTATTATATTTTTAGCAAAAGTTATACAAGCCACATACTATACCACAAGCCACACTAGCCTTAGCCATACTAGCTACAACTATACCAGCTATAACTACATTAGTCACAAAAAAGTATTATAGAGATTGCAATATTATATGAATAAAAGTTTATATTTTTTTGAAGCTGTTATCAAGCTTTTTAATATTAATATAAAAATAACAAGCCAAAATGCCTACTTTAACAACTACTGAATCTGATTCTCATGACTTAGACTATTACTACAACAAATATTTAGATCGATTTGTATTAGTACCAAAGAATCTGATCCACTTATCTATGCATTTTGCTGAAAGATGTCAATCTTTCAAAATATAAAGCTAATAAACAACAACATTACTTCAAAATGCCAACTTAACCTATTATATCTACTTATTTTTGTGACAAATTTTATATAAATTTTATTTCTAAATACTATAAATTACTTGACATCTTTTTGACAAATCTCAAACTCTACTGCAATAGATACAGTATTTCTCCAACTACAGTTATTTTCAAAAACTGCTTCAATAATATTGTTGACCAATTATCTAAATTACCTATTATTAAACAACAACAAAATCTTCAATTAAACTCACAGATTTTATCATCTTCATTTCATACAGACAAATCACCAGTAGCAATCATTTCACATTCACAACACTATCACTCTTGCATCTTATACAAAAAAAGGATATTTTATATGTTCTTATCTAAGAATCATAACATGTACCTAACTATTTCAAAGCTATAATCTTTAAGAGTTTTTTATTTTACTAAGATTGTGTTCACAATTTTCAATATACTAAACTTAAAATCCTTTCTCAAAAAAAAGAATTTACAAAAGAACAATGCTTTAACTTTCATTTTTACTACTTCTACAAACTTACTAAGGAAGAAAAAATCAAATTTCTTCAAATCTTGCTCTTAGAGGCAAAGAAATAAAACAAAATTTCAAACATTCTTTTAAATAACAATAACAAAAAAATATAACAAACCTAACTTGAGACACTTCTAAAGATCTGAACTAATTCATTAACTATTCAATTACAAAAAATATAGAACAAAATATCAAACTTAATACAACACTTGCTTAGCAACTTTTCATCTTCTCAAAAGCTCACCTTCACAAATTTACTTCTAGTCAACCAATTCTTTTTACTTTAAATAATACTCAAACAATGACAAACCAAAAACCTTCTTAAAAACAAAGTTTTAATTATTTGCTTAAAACAATAGCTGCCAAAAAGTCAGACTTTCTTACAGATTTCTTTTATCAATCAAATCTATTACTCTCTCCTCAACTTAAAATTCTACAATATGCATATACTTCAACACTTAAAAATTTACTTACTAAATTTACTGAACTTCTTTTTATCAAACTAAACTACTTACACATTTTTTGTTCTTATTACTTAATTCCATCACATTCAATTTCTGATTATTGCAAAATGGCAATTAACTTTACCCATCTATACTTATTTCTTTATAACAAATATCAAACAATTTACTATTAAAAATTCATTAATAAACTAAAGCTTTATCCTCTTAAACTATCAATGAAATACAACTTTGAATATGATGCTTCAAATCTTCTATTTAGTATCTATAATAATAACTAGCTTACTATTACTGTTACTCTTAATATTTCTAAAACTAAATTTCTTAACTTTTTTTGAATTCCATCACTTAAACCTCATATCCAAAACTTCAATACATAGTATTCAGACTTTTTTAAAACTTACCAAAAATAATTAACAGAAATTAATAAAGACAAAATTAAAAACTATATTAAATATCAAATTGCAACCACATTTGCTAAAAAATGCAAAAAACTTCTATTCTTAGATTTTTAAATTACAGAACCAACATCTTTTCAAAATCACTCCTTCTTAATCATTAAAGCTGCACTTTTTTATGTTCATACATGCAAAAACAAAGACTGCAAACTTCTACTTGACAACACAGAACACATTTTCAAAAATATATTAACTCACTTCTTTGACAAATTTTTTGAAACCTTTTTAGCACTACCAAAAGACAACTTAATTCTAAAAACTACACCATTTACTTCAGACTACACAATCTTTTAACCAAACCAACAATATATAGCAATCTTCAAAAAGACTATTCTACTCTATATACTTAATAAATTTGTAATCAAAGCAGACCAAAAGTTTGCTGAAATTAATAACTTAAAAACTAATTCTAAATGAACCACATTCTATCTTTATTCTTATTTTAAAACTTATCTAAATACTGCAGCTTAAAATAATAGTATTTTAGACCTTAAACTAAATAAAGCTTTAGAAAAAATTATTATATCTACTATTAGTCCACATATCCTAGTATAAATAATTCTTTATTTTCATATTTAAAGTCAACCAAAATTCTCTATTTCACAAATTCAACTTGACTACAATTTAAAATACCTTCTAGAAGCAGAAAAATTTATTATTAAATACTATGATATTAAAATCTCTTTAATACAGGATGACACTCTCTTTATGTCTTCAACTACTACCTATAGTTTACTTTTTCAATAAATTCTTCTATAGATAATATAAATATAGCTGCCACTTCTAAAATAATAATGTTCTTTACTAAAAGTGTACTATTTTTAAAAAAAAAGATATAAGTAGGCAGGCAGAAAAGCCTATTTATACAAAGAACCAAGCTAATGATGATCAGACCCAACATACAAGGCAGACTATGGTACTCTCTGCAACTGTAAAAACTAAGTATATGATAAGTGCATCTATAGAAAAAAAATCTAACTTCTCAAATAACAACTTATTACATCCTTCTGAGAATTTTCATTCAGAAAAACTTTTTATATCTATTTCTCAAAAATCACAAATATCTAATATTTTTATTAATACTTCAACAAATTTTAAAACTACTAATATTGATTATAAATTATCAACAGATGATCCAAATAATACTATTAACTCACTAACTACCAAAACCATTAAAGAAAAAACCTTCATCCAAATTTTTGATCTTTTAAAAATATATAATCTTCTAACATGTTTTAACAAATTTCTTTCCTTTTATAATCTACAACTCCTACTCTTACCACAATCAATAAGCTTATTTCTAAAATTTATTAAAAATGAATATTCAGAATACTATTCAGAACAATATATAAAAATCTCTATTAAAACATCTAAAAACAATATATATAAAGAAGATCATATTCACCTTTCACAAGAACTAATCTCTTATTTAACTTTATTAATATCTCTTTTAAAAATCTTACAAACTTTTAAAATATTTTACTCAAACCAAATTATACTACAACAAAATTCAAAATACTGTCTCTCTCAAAATGTCAAAACTTTCTCTTATTTATAACACTGATATTTTCTAAACCTCTGCTATTACAATATATATAAACAACAATATCTTATCTTCTGAAAATCCAAATATTACAAAATCAATTAAAATATATTTACTAAATATTAATAGTCTTCTTAATAACTTTAAACAACTGAGCCTAATTGATTTTATCTTAGAAAATTAAATTAATATTTTCAGAATTTCAGAAACACATCTATTTAGCAAAAAAGCAAACTTCTTAATACTCTTGCAAAAACTTACAAACTACAAATGCTTTTGGACACCAAGTAATGCTTGTCAAGATGGTGTAGAAATAATAATCCACAAATCACTTATGAAACATATTAGAAAAATACAGATTTACAAAAACTTTTTTCTAGAAATTAACATATTTCTTAAAAATCTTTATATTAAACTAATTCAACTTTACTTTCCAACCCAAGAAAAAAAACAACTCTGAAAAAACATTCTTCTATACTTTACTCCTATCCTTAATAAAACTAACTACAAAATAATTCTAATAGAAGATCTAAATGAAGTTCCAAATCTTAAACTAGATAGATTACTGCAAAAAAGCTTAATTACACCTAAATATTCTCTTCTAAGAATACTTAAATCTCTTCAATTTTATGATACTTACAGGCTTTTCTTTCTATTAACATCCATATTCTCTTATATATACAATAACAGTCATAGTAGAATCGACCAAATATGGACTAACATTCATCTCATACTTTTAGACTATACTGACATTTTATTGAATCCATTTATTACAACTGATCACTCAATAGTATCACTTGAACTTATGATCAATATACCTAAAATTAATATATAACAACTTTAATCAAGTACTATCTATCAATAGAAATTTATACAAGTTGAACAAATCAAAAGCTACCAAAGTTATACTAAACAAAACTTTTAACAACTCTTTATAGTTATTACTAATATTACTTATAGCTCAGAACTTAACAATACTTGAAATAAAATTAACAAGACTCTAACTAAAGTAGCCCAAAAACATATTCTATTTAAAAGAGTTAAAATAAACCTATATTATAATAAACAGCAACTACCTTCTCTTTTACTACTATACAAACAACTAAAACAGACAATTTTACTCAAATTATTTTTAATAAATCTAAGTTTTCACAAATATACAACTTATATATTAATAAATATTTACAAAACATCTTACTACTATCCTTATACTTAATACAAACTACTAACAATTCTGACTCTACTATACTATTAAACTTACTACAAAAATAAAAACCTTAAAATACAAATACATAAAGAAAAACAAGAAAATACTCTAAAAGAAGTTTAAAACAAACTGAAAAAAACAATATTAACTTTTATCAAAATTCTAAGATTTTCTTCTGAAATATTTTAGAAAAACCAAATAACAATATCAACTTAGATTGTTTATTATCTAACAATTTACTTACTACTCAACTATCTGAAATAAAACAAGCTTTACATTCTCATTTTCAAGACTACTTTAAAAAACTACCATATATACCAATAGAAGAAAACTTAAAATTCTACTAACTTTACAAATCTCATTCAGAAAATAAATCTCTCTTTAACAACCTATTTTCAAAAATCACTTTAGAGAAATGGAACAAAGTTATATATGATCTTCCAAACCAAAAAGCTGCAAGCTTATCAAAAACAAATTATGAACATTTAAAATACTTAAACTCCAAAGTTCAAAATATTATTCAACTATTTTAACAAAATATCTTTTATTACAATAAATACCAACAATATGAAAAACATTCAACATTTTTCTAATATCAAAAAAATCTAAAAGGATTTTACTCTAGATCAAGTTAGACCAATTTCTCTTATTGAACCTATTAAAAAATGTCTTACCAAAATTTTTACTATATGTCTTAACCAAATTATTAATCAATACCATCTACTAAATAATTTTAACTTTGTAGCAACCAAAAACAGTTTTACTCACATTTCTATACAAATATTAATTAATACAATAGATTATTACAAAACTAACAACAAAAAAGCATGGATACTCTTCCAAGACATGTCTAAAGCTTTTAATAAAATTAATATTAAACACCTATTAGATGCTTGCAAACATATTGATATCTTCCAATCAGGACTTAATTTTATCGAATATCTATATCAAAATAAAAAAGCCAGAGCAATTACAGCCTATAGCACTACTAACTCAATTACACTTTATTCAAACATAGAACAAGAAAAAACTTATTCTTTATTATTCTGAAAAATCTATTATGACTCTATCCTAAGTTATATAAACTCAAAATATAGTTCAAAACTTTTCAAAATATCATCACAATCTCTCTTAGAAACAATCTTCTCAACTATACTAACTCATACAACAATACCATCTCTTGCCTTTATATATAATACAGTCTGGCATTGCAAATCCAAAAATAATCTGCAAAAGATCCTAAATGATATATCTGAACTATACCAACTAAATAATATTCAAGTTAACCTATTCAAATCAGACTTTATTCACATTTCATCAAACAAAAAAATACTATTTAATAGCACTCCAAATATAATATCTTTAAACTTTAACAATGAACCAATTTTATTTCACAAACCTGATAAAATAATAAGATATCTAAAAATTTTTTTAGATAGCAAAAGCTCTACTAAACCCATACTCAAAAAAATTTTTAGCAAAACTTCTCAATTTATTTATATTATTCAATACAAAAAACTTCTTCATATACAAATATCCTGACTATTTAATACTATTTTATTATCATCAATTGAATATCTACTTCAAATATGTTCTTCTTTACAAAACAAACTCTAACAATTATTAAGTCTTCTAACAAAATGCACTAAATATATGCTACACTTATCTACTAATACAAACAATAATATACTTACTAATCTATAACTATTTAACATTCCAATATTCAATAAACTTATATTACAAGTTAGTAGTAATAACATAGAAAGATGTTTTAATACTAACACACTCCTAAACCAAATTTCTATATACTGAGTCAAGAATTGGCTTTTCAAAATATAGAAACCATCTCTAATTCGGAATATAATTCTAACCAACTATAAGAAATCTACCAACTACACTATAATATCTCAACTTCATCACTTATACAAAAATAATATCTTTATTAATAACACTTATTTAAATTAATTAACAATTTACAAACACACTAGTCAACTGAACAACATTTATAATTTCATTGCAACTTCTAATAACTCAACAACTCTAAGTCTTAAAAACAATAGAATTCTTTTCTTAGAACAATTACTTACAGCCAATAATTAAACCTTTTTTCTTGGAAAAATATATATCTCAGAATCCAAAATGATTTAAAATACCTTCAAACCAAATATTTGATTATCCTATTTTGCATAGATGGTCTAATCTTTAACTCCAATCTACTAACCTATTTCTAAATACATTAAATCTTATTACACTTCAATTTGTTATCTCAAAAAATACATAGTCACTTTATATTTTATTTTTAGATTGGCATATTGGCAAAATAACTAATACATCTAACTCTCAAGTACTCTTTCAAAAATATCAAATTACGAATTCAACACTAAGACAATCCACATTTCTCTTATACAACAATGCTTCAAATAAATTACAAACAAACTATTAATTTTAAATACAAAATACAAAAAAGAAAACAAAACTTTAACCTTAATATAAATAACTAAGAAATCAAAGCATTTCAAAACATTCATGCAAACCTATATAAACTAGCTCCAAAATCTCTATTATCTCTTTCATTACCTCTTCAGAAATCCTTCTAATACAAAACACAATACCTGATCCTATATACCAAAACCAATTCATAAACTTTCACAAAAAATTACTATCTCTTGAATCAACTAATATATATTTTTATACAGATGCTTTTATACTTAATTTACAAATACACAACACCTCTACTGGCATAGCCTAGATTCTGGAAAATAATATACAAATTAAATTTAATGTCTCTATAAATCTCATACCAAACTCAATACAAACAGAACTAGCAGCACTTATACTCTTATTTCTTATTTTATTTTTTAACTACTCAATTCATATCTATTTAGACAGCTTATCTACTATACAACTCTTACCAATTCAATATCTTATAACTACAATTCTCAAACCAAACAAATTAACTGAGATATTATCCATATTCTAAACTATTTAACCAAACTTAAAAATATAAATTATATTATGCACAAAGTTAAATCACATTCAAACAACACTTTACATAATATTGCTAATAGTTTAGCTAAACAAGATGCTAAAAAAACAGAACTAAAATATAACCTTGACCATCTTTATTTACCTATCTTCTTTACTTGAAAAGAAATATCAATTGCATACAAACTTCATAAATTCCACAAAAACCTTTTTTTTATTCAAATATTTAACAAACTTCTTTAACTTAAACTATTACGAAATCTTTCTATTATAAACATTCTACTATTTACTGAAATTATTAACTTTCAAAATTCTAATTTGAAACTTTATTTAATTAGAAACAAAATTCTCCTAAATAACTTGCCAACAATGTTAAATTTAAATATTCACTATTCTCTACTTTATTTTATTTTAAATTGTTTCTATTATAACTAATATAAAAATACTGAATATTTATTCTAATGCTTACTTCATACTTACAATTCACAAAACATTCTTATCAATAAACTACCAATATTTTAAGCTCTTTAAACTTTTCAAAAACTTTATTACACACTATAATTTAAATTCTTAACTTACAAAATCTCTCTTTAAACTCTACTACATATAATACAATACTTCTACTTATTCAAGACACAATAATACTCAACTAATATAAACAACTTTAACTAATTCTAAAAAACTAACTAACAACTTTCTTATCTTCTTATCTAACTCTTTACTCAACTGGTTCAACCTAACTATCTGGCAAACTCATAATACCAAACAACATAAATAGAAATTAGCATAAGGAATTACTGCTCTTATTAAAAAAAAAACAATGTTCGATTACCTATTATACAAGTTTTTAACTCTAATAACAATATATTTGCATTTAACACTGATATTGATCAATTTATTTTTAAAACTCTTTTTCAAAATTTTACTATATATATCTGCTTTTATTAATTAAAATAATCTTAAGGATTCCTTTTACTTTTTTCTGTAGTTAATAATTATGATAGTTAATTTAATTAAAACAGAAAATTAAAGGTTAATATCATGCTAGATGTCATTATATATATAGCAACAATAGTGTAGTTTAGAAATATTTATTTATATATTTATATCCAATTAATATATTTATGTATTACTATTTTTTTTACTTAATATTATATAATAAAAAAAATAAAGCTTATTATAACTAAGTTTTTATATCTTATCAAATTTGCAAACACTAAACAAATTACTTTTTTTTTTTAATATTAAGATAAGTACTTGTGACTTAGGATTTTATTGATAGTATATTTGGCTAATAATTACATTACAACTATAGAAGGCAATTATAAAAAGAGTATACAACTAGCTATTTATATAACTTTGGTTATTATCTAATTTAAGTAATCTATCTAAAGGTTTTATATTAGCTGCTATATCTTGCTTGTAGATTCTTTATTTAAACATTCTAGTTCTCATATCTACTGATTTATTTTTGCTTACTAATGACTTCAGATGATGCTAGTAAATATATACTATAGCTACTAGGTTTTTAAAGCAGTTTATTCATATAGAAAAACTTTAATCTTGTATTAAACCTTTCTGAATCTTTTGTATCTCATTCTTACAACTAACTTAGTATTACTATAGCTAAAACCAACACTTGCAATTAGGGCATACTATTAAAGATAGGATTATATAGATCATTTTTATATAGTAATATTTATATTTTTATTTAAATTTGATATATGCTACTAATAAAACTTTTTTATTTTTTTAATTAATTAATAAAAAAATTTTATAATATTATAAATAAAATTATTTAACTATTATAGTAAAATTTTGCAATATTGTATTATTTTAAAAAAATATATTTGTATATATAATAAAGTTTACTTAGATAGGTTAAAATTTACTTAGATAGTACAAGAATAAAGAATTTGATTGGTTAATTTATATAAACCTATTAGTTAATTTTATTCTATAATTTTATATTCTAATCTTTAAAAATTCAAATCTCAATAAGTTTTTAATTTATTTTAATAATTTTACTATTATTAGAATCAGAAAAACCTATTCTACAACATTTACTTAATGATTAAAATTAGTTTACTTAATATAATATTTTATAAAATTAAATATAAAAAAATTTACTATTAGGTTTATATATAATTTTAAAATACTTGCTCTTACCTTTAAACTATTATGCTCTTATAGAATTTATCTCAACTTTGGCACTACCTTTACAATATATCTATACTACTTTGGTATTAAATTTAAGTTCTACCAAGCTGCCAATCCAGATAGTTCAGAAAGGTAGATCATAACCATATATCTCTGATTTACATGTTCTTTGGCATGTATCTTTTTTTTTTAAAATCCAAAAATTCTGGCAATCTGATTGGTTTATCTGGTAACTTTTTAAAGACTAGCACATTTGTCTGGCTTCATAAGTTTTAGCTCTATTTTATAGATTTAGTCTTTACAATAGCATTATTAAAAGTTCAACTACTTCTTTACTCAGATCTTCCAAGTAGGCTTTTGTCTTTCTATTTAGTTCTTGTAATTTACACAGCCTAAGGACTTATTATAGGTTCATACTATCTAGTGCTAATTTGTGTTCCTTTGTACAATGTTGTATAAATGCCTAAACCTTCTAGTCATGTTAGTATAATATAGATTAATTCTAACAAATTAGAGAAGACAGTTAACTGTAATATGAAAAGAATTGCAAATTTTTATTATTACTAGGATTTGAACTTTAGACCTGCCATTTGAAAGTTAACAACCTAACTATTTTATTAGGTCATTACATCTTTTCTAAACAAATTACTAATATATAAGGGAAGGGTGCCTAATTTGATGCAGTGTCCAATTTGACACACTGCCAATATCTCGTGATCTAGTGATCATAATCACATGATTCTGGCACCATTCGACTCATCTCAATAAGACAAGCTGAATGGTATCAGAACCATGTGATTACGATTACTGGGTTACAAGATATTTTCATTTAACTGAAATTCTTCACCCAGGCCCTGAAGAGAGTAAAAGTAACAATTAAATAACTGATTGTAATACCAAATAAATTAGACTTTGCGCATTATAAAGTTATTTATATTAATCATTCCTATGTATATTTGTTAATTTTTGTGCAATTTTGATGAATTCATATTGATAATGCCTAATATAATAACGCATATCTATATTATTGATTCGGGTAGTTATTCAAAACGCTACATATCGTTACTGTTACGATTTCTCTTCATAATTATGCCTTGTAACACAATTTTCTTTAGTATAAATAAAATTATAATTCATAGATACAATTATGATTCGCGTGAAAAAAAAAAATCATGTAGTTTGAACATTATCGCTCCAACATCAATACAGTTACAAAATGAAAAGTAATAATATTTGAAATAGTTTATTCCTCAATTTTACAATAAAACTATGTCAAAATACAGTGATTATACTACCTGACACACTGCCATTAATAATGCCCTTAAGGCTGTTAAAAACCCTCCAACTAATTAAACTCCAAGCACCAGAAGTATTGCATGAGACTATGGTCTTTCAGAAGCTACCCTCAGACATGCAATCAAAAATGATGGTCACCTTAGTTGCCCAGGCTGTGCTAAAATTTTGACAGATCATGAAGAAAGACAGCTCATCAGTTACTGCTTGAATATGCAAAAACTTGGCTTTGGATTAACCAGGTCTGGTGTAAGCCAGTGTGTAATGGATATTGTTAGTCGATGCAGGCAGACCAACCCTTTTAATGAAAATAGACTAGGTTTAAAATGGTGGTGATGCTTCATGAAGGACTATCTGGAACTGTCATTTTGTATGCCACAAGCCCTAAACGAAGCCTGTGCACAAAAAGCAAACCCTATTATTGTTAATGATCACTTTAACAAACTTCAAAAGATAATTCAAGAGTATTCACTTACTCCTGACAAAATTTGGAACATGGTGCATTTTTTTTTTTTTTTATTTTTTTTTTATTTTATTTTTTTTTTTTGAGATTTTTTTTTTTTTTGCTTGATTTTAATTTTTTTTTTAATCATGATTTTTTTTTTTTTTTCAGGATGAAACAGGCTTCATCATCGAACCTCGGCTACAAAAGGTCATAGCTAAAAAGGGTGCCTATCAAGTCTATCAAGTTTCAAATGGCAGTTCTCATGAACATATTTCCGTATGTCCTACCATCTCAGCTGCTGGAACTTACATCCCACCATTGATTATTTATAAGGGAAAGCGAATGATCCCAGGCCTTCTAGACAGTGCTCCTGCTGGTTCTGTCATGGGGTTTACTGAAATGGGTTATATGCGTGAAAGCCTGTTTCGAAAATACATTGAACATTTTAATACTTCTATTCCTCTTGCTCATCCTGTTTTACTTATTATGGATGGCCACAAAAGTCATGTCAATTACACCAGCGTTAACTTTTGTTCTGAAAATAATATTCTTCTTTACACCCTTCCTCCTTATACTACTCACATTTTACAGCCAGCCGAATTACCATTTGCTACATTGAAAGGAATATATACTAAGGAGTGTGATAGGTTTAGAATTAATAACGATGATAAGCATGTGACTAAACACACATTCACTCAGGTTTTAGGACCATCCTATATTGCAACTTACATACCAACCACAATATGCAATGCTTTCAAAATTACGGGAATTTGGCCCTTTAACCCTAGCGCTATTAGCCTTGACCATCTAGATCCCTCATTGGCAACAGAACAAACCTATATTTCAGAAATTCTTGAGCAACCAACTTCCTCGTCTTCACAATCTTCTTTATCTTCACAACCTTCATCTTCATAATTGTCTTCGAAGTTAGTTCAAAGTTATACTCCTTTTGCCAAAACGAATCTTACACAAGAAGAGTTAATGTCAGAGATTATGTTGCTAAATCAGAAAGTTGAACAATTAGAAGAAGAGCTTGAAATCTTTAAAAATCCTGGTACAAGTTCTTTGTAGCAAATACTCAAGTATCCTTTGTACCATAATCTGAAACCAACTGAAGACCCAGAAGCCAATAAAGAACAAGAAAGATCCCAATTGCCAAAACGAAAAAAAAGGAAAACTATGCCCTTTGCCTAGTTAGTCACAAACAAAAGATCATTGCAGCAGTTGAGAAAAGTGGAGAAGGAGGCAGAACAAAAAGCCAATGAGAAAAGACAAAAAAAAGAAATAGCTCTTCAAAAAAAATTAGCTCATGAAGCTGAAAAGGTGCAAAAACAAGAAGCGCAAAGAAAAAAAAAGAGGATACGGAACATGTAAGGGCAGAAAAGCAATGTATTAGGGATATGAAATGTCTTAAAAAGGGGAAAATGTAAAGTCATCTAATTTGTTTACAGTGCATCAAATTAGGTCGATCATCTGATAATCTCGATTTTCAATAGAGTTTACATTTAAGAATAAAGTTTTGTTACTTTATGCTTAAATAACTGGTTTTTTTTGAATAAACATTTATTTTAGATTGATCTGCATTGAATTTAGTAAAAACTTGTTTGTTTTATATTGATTTTACAGAACTTTACTATTGGGCAAAATTAACTGTATCAAATTAGACATCCTTCCCTTATAAATAATAATTTGTTTAGGGAACTATTACTTATTACATAATTATAGCCCCCCCAGATTCAGATATTTGGAACCTCCTAAAAACCTTCTTACAGATGATGTCATAATGGTCCTGTGTGGCACAGTAACCTATGGTCAACAGTTTTTTTTCTTGCAAGATTGTGATATCATAATGGCCCCATATGGCACAGTAACCTATGTTCAACAGTTTTTTTTTCATGCAAGATTATGATGCCATAATGGCCCCATATGGCGCAATAACCTATAGTCAACAGTTTTTTTTTTATGCAAGATTATAATGTCATAATGGCTAGTAATTAACAGTTTTTAACAATCACAAAATATATCATAACAGCATACAATAACTATTTTATTGTACGATGTCTGATATAACAATTAAGAATGTAAATGGTCAGTTATGGTCGGTCATCATCGGTCATGAGTCATGGTCAGGCAATTTAAAATTTTAATATCCAGCATTATTTAGTTAATTTAAGTTAAAGCTTTTTTGATTTAGAGTTTAATCTAATTCAATAATAATAAATTTAGACTTATAGTTAAGAAAAAAAACCTTAAATAAATATAATGAAATCAGTTCCAGGTTTTATTTTCATTCGTAGTGCTGGTCATATTAAATATTGTGACAGTATTTTAGAAAATATACACTCATATGTACAAATACAGATGCAATAGTCAAGTTATCGCACATATATATATAAGTGTGAAAAATGACAAAAAATAGGTAATATGTGATGAACAGAGTCACACAGACCAGAATTGTACAGACATATTAACAATCATTGTCAGAGTTAAATGTTTAATTGTCATGTCACGTGATGTCAGTATTGTGATTTTGTGATAGAACCACCACAATAATTACTAGTATCAAGACTTAAGTTGCAATTTCATTTAAGCCTAAGTTGATTCGAAACTCACCATACCACATACAACATATATGTTGTATGTATGCAAGTTGTATGTAAGGACAGAATTATGGTGGGTTTAGAATTACTTAAAAGCAACTTAAATTTGATACTCATAATGAATATGTAATTTATAAATTTAAAAGCTAAATTCAATACTTGTGTAATCGATTGATATAAATAATAGTTAAGACAAAATTATGTAATTATTAAAAATCAAAGTAGAAGAATTCAATTTCTATCTAAAAATTGTAATAAAAAGAGCATCAGCAATGACATACTATGAACCTAGCTAGCATAATAGACGAACCAAGTATCATCCTAGAAATATAACTCTGAATACTTGGTAATAATATTGCATAATAATTTCGGTCAATACATAGGATAATACTAGAACAGCTGAGTGTATCAACAGTTTTTGTATCAATGCCAGTAAATATAACCAAACCTAAGTACACATTTCTATCAGTATTGGGACATAATTTCAATTTTACAAGCACCTAGTATAATTGAATAATTAGGCTCTAAAATTTCAAGACTTTTACAACCTAAAATAACAAAATATAACTTTTTCATATTTTAATGAAAGTTGAATGTTTAATATGTTTGACAATTTTTTATTAAAAGAAAAAATTGGTTACGTTCTTAGCCCCTCTTGCTCTTTTATTTCACAAGAAATGTTACCAGAGGTAGATTTGACTTTATCATAATAGGGCTTGGAGAAAGGGTATCAAAATATCATCTTTTGAACCAAGTTCAATGCCAACTATGCAATTTTTATTCTTAAAATCATTGTTAGAAATAATCTTAATAACTTTTTTGACAAGATCGTCTTTGTCGAACTTTGCATTTGATGTTTCAAAGTCAAATCTAATTGTAGAGCAGGAATTATATTATGATCATAATTCTAGTTATAGCTTCTTCTACTGCTATGGCCTCTACGATTTTGATGTATAATATGGCTGCCCCTTCTAGGAAATCAGTTATTGTTTAGTGCTAGACAATTATCGCTCGTAACTATATACAGTATTAAAATAAATAACATTAGAATTTCATATTTTATTAAAAATTCTAAAAAGAAAAACTAATTTAAAGACCCAACTCTGCTCAAAAGTTATGGTTAAGCCAGCAAAATTCATGTTGTGAAGTATGCCCATGTATCATATATTAGATCTTGACATGAGACTGATCTTGTACTCAATGTATTTAACAATTCTTATCTTGTCAATGAAAATGTTAAAAAATAGCTTATTATGTCGACTAAGCCTCTAGTTTTAAGCTGAGAAAGTATTGATTTACCTAATTTTGCTATACTATAACACAATACCTATCATCCTAATTTTAAATATAATTTCTGTAAACAGCTATTTTTACTAGGAACAAAGGTAATTATAGCAGATCAGTATAATATAGGTGAGTAAATCTGTTTAGTACAGGCCAATTTTTAGAATCTACTATACAGACCTGTTATAATTCCTAATCCTAATCATAATATATATATATAACATTAGTATATATTCTAAAAATTGGCCTGTACTATATAGATTTGCTCATCTATACTTATACAAAGTATTAAGGTCACAAAAGTTATGTTTTCAGTTTGAATTACATTCATAGACAGAAGTTCGTCTGATTGGCTAATAAATCAATTTAATTTTACATTATTTATACAGAGTACTTTTTAAAAAAGCTAAAACTAATCATAATGAAATAAAAAAAGCTGTATAGGTTTTATTAGAGTTGTAGAACTCTATAATCAAAAAATTGATTTAATTCTCATTAATTTAAAAAAATTAGCTTAGTAATAAGTTGATTTGAGAAGTTATTACTATACTAACTTTTTTAAGTAGACAAGAATTAGATCTTATTTTTGATTATAGAGTTCTACAGCTCTAATAAAACCTTTCATACAGCTTTTTTTATTTTATTATGATTAGTTTTTGTTTTTTAAAAAAGTGCTTTAGACTGTATAAATAATGTAAAATTAAATTAAATTTACTAGCCAATTAGACAAACTTCTGCCTATGAGGATTATATGGAATCTGAAAATTGGGTCGATGGTCAGATATTTATTTTATTGTTATTTTTTTTTTAATCTGCTATAAATCAATAGGCTCATGTTCAAATTTAAGGTCATACCAAATTAATATTTCGTTTTGCATAAGATGGAATAAGAAAATTGGATTGGCAGTATTCTTTTGTTTATGTTGGCCCTATCAGACATCAGATAAAAGATTTCAAAAATCAAATATTATTGCATACTTCATATGCAATAACTGCTATATTTTATGAATGATAATGATTGATTGGTAATCCAGCCAGTATAGCTGAATTCCTGAACAATAAGAAGATAAAATCAGCAGTTAATGCTAATGAAGCATGCAATAAAGGTATTATTTTATGATTTACTATCTCATATTTATGAAATAGTTCAATTATTTTATTATCTAAAAATATCATAAAATAATTGATTTATTTTATAAACTGATCATAGTAAAGCATTAAATAATTAGCACAATTGTGATTTTTTTTAAAAAAAAAATTTTGAAAATTGGGGCAGGTAAAATGAAAAATCAACTTTGTGTAACCTAAAACTAGAGTATGAGTGCCTCTTCACACCAGCAATTCAGGATTATAAAGAATAACAAGAATCTAAAAAACAACAATATAAGAGTTAGAATTAGGCTCGCATAAATTTTTTTATTTTTTAAATTATTTTTATTCATTATTTTTTTTTAATTTTTTTATATTCTTTTTCTATTTAGTTTTTTTTTTTACCTTTTTTTTTGATTCTTTGGAGGATATAGTATATTGATAAGTAATACATTAAATATTTATCATATAAATTAAGGATTTTAAGTGAAAATAAAATTAATAAAAGTGCATTACATAAATAGCTATATTGAATATATTGATTAATAACTTACAAGAAGGTTATTTATAGCAAAAAATGTCATGATCTCATGATCATCACCACTTCTAGCCAGATAATTCAAATTACGCATTATGTTTAATATTAATAGTTCTTTAAATATTAAAAATCTTATATATATTTAAAGAACAATTAGTCTTCTAAGTGGAATGTGTAATTTGAATTGTCTGATTGGAAGTGGTCGATGATCATGGAACTGTAGCATTTTTTTGTCATGAATAACCTATCTATACTTATCGACCAGATAAAGCAAATCAAACAAATCAAAATTTAGGTCTTGAATAGTATAGGCAGCATTTATAATAAGGTATTCTATAGTATTTATAATTTCATGCTTTTAATTAATTACTGACTTCTTTGCACAGTTGAATGCAAATGCATAGGCATTGTAGAATCTTTGGTAGAGTTTTTGGGAATTTGTAAATACAACATTGGTTATATTCTAATGTAGTTGAGACTGCATTTTAAAAAATAAGAAAATCACAAAAAGAGAAAAAAAAGGAAAAAACTAATAAGATGGAAATGAAAGAAAGTATGTTAAAAAAAAGAAAGATTGAAAGAGAAACTAACAAAAAAGAAAAGAGAGAAAAAGAAAACAAGGATCGATTAATTGCTATCCTAGTGATCAAAGATAAATTTAGAAGTGATTGTTAAAATTATTTTTCGTAAACTCATACTGCTATACTAGGAAACTCATACAGGGGATCTCCAAAATTCTGGGTCAAAATACTTCAGAATCATGATCGGTAGGGCCAGAATTAACTAATTTTGCCCAAGATTACTAAAAGTTTTACTAATGAAACCATAGCTTACTCATTAAATAAAGCTGCCCAGCTGATAATTTTGGCCCAGAAATAGTTAACTTGTATTACTAAATGCCAGACTAAATCCAATAGTTTCAACTCAGAATTTTGAGCTATTGAATATTAAGTAAATTAATTCCAAAAATAAATCTATCCCAAATTGAGTAAACATTCAGATATTAAGCAACAGTGTATTTTAATCTGTGCGCATTGTTAGAACAACAAAACCAATGCAGGGATAGATCTGTGATACCCAATTGTATCTATTTTATTAGTAATGCAAACCTCTAAAAAGGAAATTAGTTATAAGACATTATTCATCTAAATGTGAATAGAGCTCAAAAGACTAGTATCCATTGGCTTCATTCAGAGCTTTATTGGATTCATTCGCAGCTCTATTGGGCTCTATTACCAACCCTGCTCCTGTTCGTTAATAAAATCCTCTAAATGCATCAGATGTAGTAATAATATTTTAATTAATCTGCAGCATCTTCTGTTCATTAAATTATTAAAAGCTAGATCAAAAGAAAGATACACTTAGATAATGTTTCTTACAAATGCATAAAACCAGCAGTATTACTATTTCGAATGTAAAATTAGCTGTATAATCAAGTTATTTAATATAGAACTTCTCCTGTTATATTAAATGTAAGTCAGCAGCACTCTTCATGTATAATAAAAGATGTATATATAGTTTCTTTGGATATGTATCAAGTATAATATTGAAGTGTCCTTCACCTGTAACTATAAAAAATATTAAGAATTAAAATTATATTAAAATGATAAAATATATTGTATATAATAAACACAGAACCTGCAAACGCGAGCCTGATATTGTTATAACTATCTCTTAAACTTGAATAAATAAATCACTCATACTTGTAATTAGCAAAGACGCATAGCCAATTGTTAATATATTTTTTTCATTCACTATAAATATGATCAAATTCTACTATAACAAACTATGTACTAAATACTTTACTAATTTCACTCAAGATATTTATTTGATACTTTTATTTCTTACTTGATCTATTATTCCAATAATTAATAGTAACCTTTTTCTTTCTCTTTCTCGCTTTTTGTTTTTCTTATTTTCTACTTATTTTCAGTTTTTTTTTATTTCTGTTTATTATTTTTAACTTCTTTTTCTTTCTTATTTTATTTTTTTATTTTTTTTTTTATTTTGCTTTTTAATTCTTCTTTTCTTTCTTTCTCTCTTTTTCTGCGATTCATGACTTTATCTCTTTTTAAAATGCAAGTCTCAAATACATTAAAATATGACAGATTATATATCTACAAAACTCCAAAAACCCAATACCAAAATTTCTGTAATGCCTTTGCATATAATCATATGATCAGCACTAAAGATTCTAAATATTCGAAAGATTTAGTATGTAAAGAAGCCTGTAATGCATGGAATAAAATTAAAAGAAAGCCAAAACACAAAATTGAAAATACTATAGAACACCTTATTATAAATGCTGCCTCTACTATCCAATATTTAAATCCTGTTCAATATTTCAATACTGCTACTTCAACTCAAGATAGAATAATTAAGAAAATCATTGTTCCTAGTGAACCATCACCAAATGCCATAGCACAAAAGATAGCAAAAGAAATTATTAATAAAATGAATGAAGAAATCGCAAAGTATCAAGAAGATTATAATTCGACAACTGATCCTGAGGCTAAACATGAGCTAATAGATCGTATACAAGACCTTAAACAAGTCCTCTATGCTCAAAAAAAGAAAACCCAAAGCCTAAAAAAAAATGCTGATATCCAATGCAAATATAGAGAAAAAAAAGACCATGATTTAAAAGAGCATTAGCAAGTTGTAAAGTATGACTCGCCTGGGCATTCCCCTCTTTTGCACAAATACCTGGACTTACTAGAACACATTTACAAGAGCATAGAGTTCAGGGCTGCTAATAGCAAAAGGAGAAAAGAAGTTATTAATATTCGAACAATAAATTACATAAAAGAAGAACTAGAGTTGAAATACAATAAATATCTTTCCCAAACTGCTATAAACAATTACCTACTATCATATTATTCAAACTCAATAGAAGCAAAAAATCACTACTATCCAACTAATATTCAGGTTAGTAATATATATTTTTGATATTTATTATTCTTTTCTGGACCACATGCCTATAAATTTTTATACTCTACATATCGATATAATTTAGAAATTATATAATTAAATAATTATAAAATTTTAAATTATAACTTACATATTCATTGTTAATTTCTGTCTGTTAAAAATGCTGGTTCAGGTCACAACTGTCTCAAGAAATGAAAGGGCAGATCATCCAGATGTTTATTATTGTTTTGCTTCTGTAAAGGCAGCAAGACAATTTGCAGCCCTATTTCCAACCTTTTTGGCAATTGTGTCACAAGATGATAAAGCCAAGGTTCTTCTCAGCATTCCTGCAATTGGAAAAAGTTTTAAAGCCATACAAAGTAATAATAAGCCAGTTACTGTTCTGAACCACGACTTTCCTGCTGGTTCACAACAGAAACTTATTCCATCTGTTTATTTAATCATCGATCCAAGTGATACAAATAATACACTTCATAGAGGCCAAATGTCAATATACATCTGTCCACAATATGAAATAGAAACAAGCTCAAAAACTCATATGAATGATCTATATTCTTTAATGAATAATAGCAGTTTCAACAATATGTTAAAGGTTGATAATAAAATCAGACCCATATGGGTTCTTCTTGTAGATGAAAACCCTGATGAAAATTCCCATTACCTAAAAAATATCTCTCACTATTGTGACATCTTTTGCTCTTTTGATCTCAATTATTTGATCATTAGAACTCATGCTCCAGGTTAGTGATCTAAAATCACTAATTAAATTTGCCAAAATTGTAATTTCATCTAAAATAGTAGTTGGTTGAATTGTAATATTAATCAATTAAAAAATTTAACCAATAAATAACAACTAAACATTAGTTTATTCTATTAATTACTCTAGGTTACTCAGCATACAACCTTGTTAAAAGGAGTATAGCATCCCTTTCAACAAAACTAGCAAGTATAGTCCTGCCTGTTAACAAATATGGCACCTATCTTGACTCACAGAGTAAAGTCATAGACCAGAAGCTAGCAAAAAAAAATTTTAAATATGCGAGCAATCTTTTTTGCAACCTGTAGAAGTGGGACAAAATATTTGAAAAGCCAGTCATGGCTAAATACATTGATATGATAAATATTTTGATTTTAGATATTATATCTTGGGAATGGATAGAGATCCATGTAAGGGTCTGCAGATACTCTTTAGATGTAAAGAAATGTAATAATATCAAATGTTGCTTTCCTAAAAGATGTAAAGAGGCTGCTAACCTTCTTGTTTCATATAATGGTTTCTTCTCCTCTTTAGTAATGGGGAAAGATGGTTACTATATTAATTCAATACATCTATTAGAGTATCTTGACAAGGAAAAAATACTAGGGTACGACCAACATTGCCCCTTCATGACTGATAATTATATAAAACACACCTGTCCTATTTGTGGAAAATATTTCCTAACAATCTCGATGGTTACTAATTACAAAAAAAAACCAACATTTGAAAGAAGCCCTTAGACCTGGAAGGCCAAAAAAAGATGAAACAATGGCAAAGAAGCCCGTATAATTAAACATGGACCTAAAAGGCCAAAAAAAGATGAAACAATGGCAAAAGAAATTTTTCCGATTAAATGTAGACCTGAAAGGCCAAAAAATACTGAAACAACAGCAAAAAAGCAAAAAACCAAATAAAATTTTTCATTCGTTATTTGAAAGGAAAACTTGTAATTCTTATTAGATAAAGAATTACAGATTTTTCCTTTACAGTACTCATTTATTTAATAAATTTCTGATATAAATATTTTAAAATAAAGATTAATTTTAATAAAGAATCACAGCAAAACCTTAAAAAAGCTTTTATCGTCTTACTATTATATTCTATCTAAGTTCTTTTATCAAATCTTAACTAAATAGTATACATTCATTAAAGAAGCCTTATTTTAATTTAGTCTTGTGGTTCAGCGATAAGTTAATTTTTCTATTGCAATCTAAAGACTTCAAGATCTATATGTGTGTTATAATTTAAAAATAGTTAACTGTTAAATTTTAATATTGATATCTTTTTTTAACTGCCAAAGTTTTACAATCAGAGGAATGCTATGCGTATATCAGTTTCATGTAACATCACATATAATGAAACTGATGTACAAAAATCATTTCTCTTACAATTTTCATAATCTTATATTTGCTAGCATCGTTTTCTATTATCAACTGTCTGTATACCATATCAATAAATTTGAAATTTTATTACTCTTGAATTCAGTTTTAATAGAAGTGTGAGCCTCTTGGTAAATGCTACAGTATCTGGAGACTAAAAAACTCTATTAAATATAATTCCGTAATGTGATTAGTAATGTTATAGTAATTTTCTGTCCTACCAATTAAATTCATGTATATACCTAAGAACCTGCTAAGCTTTTGCCAAAAGACAAAACTTACAAATAATAAATAGCCTTATAGTGCTTAGTAGACTCTGGTCGGAAATTGATATCAAATGACTACAATTTGATCTTGGCCTCCAAGATCTGCAATTTACATTACAAAAATAATTCTATTCTGATTGGCTTGGATCAATTTAGCATCATTAGTAACAAATAACTGGTCTTTGGCTAATTATGACTTAGTTTCTACCATATTTCTAGGGCTACTATGATATAAACTTAGAAGGAAATTAACTGTTAATTGTGACGAATTAGAATGAAATGCGTATTGTAAAAAAAAATAGACAAGTTATCGAAAAATAAAATTTTTTGGAGTGCATTTTTTAAGGTTAAGTGTTATAATTAGTAGTTAAATTTAGAGTATATTTTATAATAAACAAGTATAACAGGTTTTTAGACAGACCATTATGTTATTCTTGTGAGAAAAATACCTGTCAAAACTGTTAATTATTGCATCGTTATGACATGTCTTATGATTATTAAAAATCATTAATTACTGGCCGTTATGACATCATAATCTTGCATAAAAAAAAAACCGTTGACCATAGGTTACTGTGCCATATAGGGCTGTTATGGCATCATAATCTTGCATGAAAAAAAAACCGTTGAACATAGGTTATTGCACCATATGGGCTGTTATGATATCACAATATTGCAGAAAAAAAAACCATTGACTATAGGTTACTGCACCACACAGGACTGTTATGACATCATCTGTAAGGAGGTTTTTAGGAGATTCCAAATACCCAGATCTGGGGAGGCTATAATTATGTAATAAGTAATAGTTCCCTTATATAAAATTTTATATAATTAGTTAATTATTTTTTGATAATATCTCAGTATTTACTAAACCAATTTAAATGATTTAACTATCATTAGATGCATTTTAATGAGCTTTACAACTTTTAATTAATTGACTTAAACTATTAACTTAATACAAAAAAAAGTTATAAATAAATATATACTGCATTTCTGTTTATAATAAAAAATATAAATTAGTTTATTATATGATAAA